>JAKSZP010000619.1:0-50870 GCA_022478985.1 Massospora cicadina
AATGAGGATTATAAAAGTTTGTCTAGCCTGTGGAACCATATGGAAGAATATGATAAACCTAGCCACTCCAACAAGTACTAAAATCTACATACCCTAAATTTATTATCAAAAAAATAAAACCTTGAGTAAATCCAAACCTGTTAATTTGCTTCAGCAACAAAATGTTTGGGATTTTCATTAAGCAAACTCAACTTAACAAGCAAGTCAAGAATAAATTAACTTTGGCAGCTTAAATTTATCTTTAGAATTCCACAAAAAACCCACAATTCCCTTCTTATATCAATTATCAATCCACCATTATTTTAGCTACTCTAATTTGGAAAGTATATTTATTCCTATACCCTTTGGGAGCCTTTAAAATTAAGTCCTTTATTAAGAAAAGAATTACACAAGCTACTGGCTTAGGTAGATTTCGGTTTCTAATCAAAACCCCAAAGTTTTAGTTCACCAGTCATGGCACCCTCATACCCAATGATTTCTCTTTAGGTATACTTTTCTGGCCATTTTGTACTTAGGGTCCTAAGCAAATAATGTTAACATAAATATTTCTATTAGACATTAAATACAAAGATATACTAAAAATGACCACAGTTTCCTGATAGTTGGAGGCTTTCAAATTCCCGTTGTGAGTGAGATTTCAATTTATCTGTATAAATTGCTAACAAAGCTTAATCAATTGATTATGTAATCTTTAATCACACATATCCTTGACCTAGTAGATTGGCAAGAACTCAAGAAGTTTGGAATTCTCACTAACAAATTTGAAAAAAAGATCAATGATACATTGAACTTGATAGGAAATCCATCCCTAAGAGGTAACGTACACTAGTTTTCTGCAAGAAGAAACTCCAGCTCAGTTGGTTTCCAATCTACGCACATAATTCTTCCACCCAATTTTATATTTAAAAAGCCAAAATGGGCTTGTAAAAACTTTTAAAGTAGTTAAATTCATGTGAAAAATATTATACAAGACAATGATAATATTCCCTTGCAAACCTCAAGCAACATAAGCTCAAATAAACTTAAGAGGGCATTATCCATAGGCCTACCCTAATTTTTTACATTTTAAGGAGAATTTCAGGTATTTACAGGAGCAAAAAATATAACTCTTAGAACATCATTTCCCTAATATCTAAAAAGGGAACTATTTACCTATTGGGATTTGTTGATAAGGTTTTTTTAGATTAAATTGCCTTCTATTGATAAGCTTTTATTTGTTTTCAAATATCACTCAAACCTAATAGCAAGCCCTCAAAAATAAGACCCCACCATACCTGATCAGAACAGAAGCTCATAAAGATCTTTTGAAAATGGGCCAAACAAATGAAGGCTAATATAGATTTCAACTCAATATCCTCCAGAATTTTGCAGTTTGCAATCTTGTTATAATTTCTAAAATGAGCTACTAGATCAAGATCCAAAACCCCAAATGTCACAAGAGTGTCTGTAAACTCTCTCATTCCCAGAATGGTGGTGCGAGATGCCCAGCTACACCGCCAGGTAACTAGTTATTAGTAAGATTGTAAAACGTGCAATGTGGAGGGTACCAGTGCCAAAGGAACCCAGGGAAAAGGTGTACAATGCGATATAAAAAAGTTTATACAAAGTAGCCAAAATTTGGTTGGAACCAGAAAAGGGAGTTAATAAACAAGCAGAGTTCTATGCTGGTTTGCTTGAGTGCCTCAATATGGAGGGGGCCAGGGTGGCCCAGCAGTGCACTAGATTGGGAGACATTTTTGGTAAAATAAAACGGTCAACTTTGTTAGAGACCTCCTTGAGGAGGTCCACGCACTGTTTTTCCCAAGGAACCATATTAAAAAATGTAAAATAGCACGGAATTAATTAGGAAGTTGACCAACAATAAATTTGATCTCATGGAAACATGATTAAATAATTGGGATGAGTCATCAATCAGTGGATATGGTGCTAAGCCTAAGTGAACCAATATGCACATGCTACCATTGATCAGGGTCCTCTAACTCAAAATTGACCAAACTTGAGTTATAGATTTTTACTGCACTCAATCTGGTTTGGTAATATTAAAAATGGAACATGTTTAAAACCAAGTTCCTCAAACAATCATAACAAAACGATTAGATTAGGAGCGTAGTTGGTGCGCTTTAATGCTCTGGCTGTAACGCCAGGCCAAGCATACACAAATCTACAGGATCAACCTGGGTATATCTTGCTTGTACCCAGCGTTGATTCAAGATATTTTTTAAGGTCATAGAGGCCTTCTTAATTAACCTTTTTGGGCTCCTGACGTCCATCTTTAGCCTTGCAATCTGTGTCCTCAATTATGTCATAAAGACATCACATTACCCCCTCATTCTTTTGAGGCTCTTATCCCTTAAGGGGTTTTTTCAAGGAATAATTCATATGGGCCAGTCAAGCTTCATGGCAGCGATGGTTTGCTTCAAATTGAGCCTTCAGAATCGGGGAAACTCTCCTGGAAAACTTTGATTAGATATTGGGCATGGGCGAAGTTGTGAGCTGGTAAACTAATATTCAACACTACATAAAATCCATTCCAAGATACAAGGTACTCAAGCCTCCTTCTTACTTGGAGTAAGGCTACTACCTCCTCCACTTCTCACTATAGCACACCATCCAAGAGATAAGCCTCAGGAGTCTCTAGGTGGAGGGACCTCAAACAACGTAAGCTTACTTCATGGAAGACGGCAAAGATCTAGAATGAGGAGGAAGATCCAGCTAATATGCAAAATGGCCCACATTCTGACAATGCGGTAAAAGCCCAATCATCTTCAAGTCCCACTTTTTTGCGTAGCTGCTTGTTGTATATGTTTCTAGAATCCAGCATAATAAGCTTTCCTGCTTTGTACGCAGGACCTACCCATCTTTTCCCGTTGGCGTTCTCTTTATAAACTTGTATAGCTGCGTCTAAATTTGTGTTCAACCCCTGGTGTACTTTCTTATTATTCTTCTCATAGTCCACCACTGCTTTCACCTTAGATCAAAAGCTGGGCTCCACATTGAAAGAAGGTAAAGCCATAGTTGGCAAAAAAGGGGGAAACTAATAGATGAGTATTGGGCGTTGTTATAGCGAATTGGGCCATGTGTAGATGGGATACCAAATCTGAATTATCAGCAGCAGTGTAACACCACAGGAACTGTTCCAAGCACTGGTTCACTAGCTCAGTCTTCCTATATGATTAGAAGTGGTAGGTAGTCAAACATCAGGGGCGAATCTGAAGAGTCTAAACAACTCTTCCAAAAGACAGAGGCAAACTGTGGCTATAATCACTAATATTTTCTTGGAGAACTCCATATAGAGCAAACACATGATTTAAAAGTGCTTAGCCATTCCGCCACGGTTACCACAATTATGCTGGGAATAAAGTAGGCGAACTTTGTAAAACAGTCCACCACTACCATGATGGCATCATAGCCATCAGATACAGGTAATTCTACAAATAAAATTTACCAATAAAGAAGTTAAAGGCCCTTCAGCCTTCTGATCTGGTACCAACGACCTGCCAGTAGTTGTCAAATTAGCTTCATTTGGTTGTAGACCAGGTACTCCTTACAATACCTGGCCACCTGTGCGGCTAACCCCTTCTAATTATAATTGTGGAAAATTAGCTCCAGAGTCTTCGCTTTCCAAGGATGGCAACTGTGATTCTTACATGATGTTCCCAGATGATTTACAGTATAAGTGGTCCAACAGGAACCCATAGGCGCCCCTGGAACCACACCATTACGCCCTTCACGTGGTAACCCCTGGTAATGTCCTCCCATTTTAACTCACACTTGGCAAAGACAATAGTATACTTGTCCAAAAAAGGCTGATAAAAACTAATTTTTAGAACATACCATATTCCTCCGCATTTTATAGAGGATCAAGTTCTGGCCCATAGTCTAAGGGACAAATGTGTTGAGACACAATTTTACAGGCTGGAATCACCAAGTGGGTGTTTTGTACCTCTTACTCCTTAGGATCAGGAGCTAGTGCAGGTTTTTGGCTCAAAACTGCCACCAAACCATTCTCATTGCCCTTTTAAATTCATAAGAAAACACAAATTGAGACAGGGTTTCATGCCAGTGGGTTTGACGTGGCTTCAATACATGAGGTGCACAGTAGTTTAACAAGGCACAATGATCTGTATGGACACATATAGTTGGTATGAGCCATGCAAGTGATGACTCCAATAGGTAAGCGCTTCAACCACAGCTAATAACCCTTTGTTATAAACGGCGTATTTTAAGCTCAGGATGGGACATCCTTTGAAAATTTATCCCGCTGGATGCTTTATTCCATCGTTAGCAACTTGTAATAAGGCAGCCGCAATGTTGAAATTGGAGGCATCTGAAGCCAAAATAAACTTCTATTATGGATCAACATGGCGAAGGATGGACATAGACAGTAGTGTGCACATACTGCTTGAAAGGCATCCTGAAACACTAGAGACTACTGAAGCAACTGTGCCCCATTCGCCATTATATAATTGCGCTGCCACTTCAGAAATATTTGGTGTAAATTTCTTAAAAAAACGTAAGCGTCCCCCAAGAGACTCCTTAATTCCTTGATTGAAGTTGGGGTGGGGCACTCACGAATCGCCTTCTCCTTGTCTGAAGTTATCATATGGCCTTGGTCAAACATGACGTTGCCCAGTAAGGTGACCTGGGGCTTTAAGAATTTACACTTACTGATTCTAAGCATAAAATTGGCTGCCCTCAACCTCTCCACCACCTGCCAAAAGTGTACTGTATGTGACTCATGTCTTAGGAAAACACCATAATATTATCCATATAGGCTATTATGCACACCATCAGCAGGTCCCCAAACCCACACCTATACATTGTTAAAAGATATCTGGGGTTTTTGTAAGCACAAAGGGCATTACCCAAAAGTAAAAAATCAATTTCTGGTATAGAATGCGGTTATCTATTCCTGGCCCTTCTTGATCCAGATTTGATTGAACACATTTAAGACCAGTTTAAAAAAGACTTTCGCCTTCTCTACATAGCAAGCAATCTATGAGTCCACCAGAATGGGATGCAAGGCTGGTACTGTAACATTGTTGAGTTTCCAATAATCTATACATGGGGTAAGGTACCATCGGCCTTCTCCACAAATAGAAGTGGGGAGCATACTGGGGAGGTATGCTAAATTATGTTACTTTTAGTTCACTGCTATTTAACCCACACATCTAAGACCGCTTCCTCACGTACATTTAACGAGTAAATGGGAGAAGTAATTTCACCAGATCAATGGTAGGCTTGAACTTTCAATTAAACTCTGAATGAGCTGGTAGTACGTTGGCTGAAGCTGCATCAAATTAAGATTCCAGCCCCTCCAAACAGGAGGTAAAAGTACCTCCAGAGAGGGCTTCAGTAACGGAGCAAGACTGTGAGTGTGGATTTTGGGCCAGTGGGGCAGATCACCCTGAGAATTTGCTTCATACAAAGGGACAACTAATATATGACCATTTCTCAAAGCTATGGATAAAGGTATTGTCTTTAAAGTTGGCCTGACGTCAAACTTTTGTCACCCCTCCACTCCTAAAATAATGAAGTACAGAAGGTTTTTGGAAGCATTCCGTCAAATGATGTTTGCTAATTTGATAATCCACTAATCCTAGAATTTTCATCGTGGAAATACCTTGGACAGCCCCTCCCCTAACCATACCACCTGGAAAGTAATTCAGCTATAGTTAGTCGGCCAGGTATGGTCAATAAAATTCTCTGAGGCCTGTATCCACCAAAATAATTGTGCTTATTTTCTCTAAAGGGATGAAAGGGTAGCAGTCAAAAAAAATATTTTGGATGGTCTTTATATAAATAGAAAACGCCATTACCTCACCACAAAGCTCTTCATCGGGCATAAGCATGCCTCCAGGGTATGTTTTTGCATCATATAATGGATAGGGGTAATTGGCCACTCTTACTACTGAGGCACATATCCCACTATATCTTCGGCAGATAGATAATCATTTTGCTATTTTAAAAACCCTTTTTTTAATCACATGGGTTCTGCGTATCATAATGGGGGTCAAGCTCGGGTTCTCTAGGGTGATCTGTTATACTGAAATGGGTTTAAACTAGAGCCACAAGAAATAATTTTGTCTCGTTTTATTTAAAGAATTAGCGTTATAAAACGCGTTTTGGAACAGAACAAACCCATACCCAATCTTTGCTGTGGGTTGTAAATGATATCCAAGGCCATCACCATCAGGGCCTTCATCAATGATCCTACCTGCACCATCCAAAAGCAGTTCCAAGAAAAATAAATTTAAGTAAATTGTTTTCAGTATTTTGCAGGATAATTGGGGAATCATGAAACCTGGATAGCAAAGCATTCAAATACACCAGATGTAAACAAGAAGTGTGGGCACTTTTCAGTTGGAGGTAGCAAGAATAGCGCCAAAATGCACCAACCATTGGCCAAACAAAAAAATGGTGGTGAGCCCCATAAAGGCTGTGACAAACGGCTGGCGCATCCAATTCATACTTAGCAAATTCCCCCACAATGATCTAGGGCATGTAAAATAAAGTGGTTAGTTGACTAATGTCAAGAGAATGTCTTTAACTTTGTCATTCCCAGAGAGGTAATGCGGCAGGACAGCCACACCGCCAGGGAACTAGTCTTTAGTAAGATGGTAAAAAGAGCGCCGCAGAGGATGCTAGAGCCAAAGGGACGCAGGGCAAGGTTTTACAACGTAGTGTATAAATGTTGATAGCAAATTAATAACAAAACTTGGTTGGAACCCAAAGGGGAGTCCTTAACCAAGCAGAGATTTGTGCTGAAGTGCTTAGGTGCCTCAATCTGGAGGGGACCATGGTGGCCCAGCGGTGCACCAGTTATGGGAGATATTTTGTTAAAATAAAATACCATTATTGTTAGAGACCTCATTGAGGGGGTCCGCGCACAAGTTCAACCAAGAGATCATATTAAAAAACATAAACTAACAGGGAATTATTATTAGGAAATCAATTAACAAGGAAAGTTGGTCTCATGGAAACATATCTAAACAATGTGGGGAGAGACATTGAATAGCGTAGGTGCTAAGCCTAAGCAAACCAATAAGTGCTGTCATGGTTAAAGAACTTCCAGTCTTCAACTGCCATCTTGCCCACAAATCAGCATTTATCTTTGACACCAGAGGAAAAGCCAGCACGTTGCTAGGTAACAATTCTCTGAATTAGGGGAACTCAAAACTAAGGAAAAGATGAAATATTTAAGCAAGGTTGAAAACCTCAGAATTAACCTTATTCTATTTAATCAAATAAAACCTGTCTTAGAGCAAATCTAATAAAACATGACGCCTTTATCCGCTATAAGAAAAGGTAAGGGTGGCCTTAAAATTCATGGAAGTAGCCCAGCTCTGGCCAAAAACTCCAGAAGAAGAATTCAAAATGAGGTATGAAATCACATGGGCTTGATCTTAAAGGTGCCCTTTTTGGGGCCTCACTTAAACTATCGATTAGGCCCATGCAAGCTTATAGAATGGTTTGGGTGAGGCAAAACCCAGAACCCAAGACTAACCCAAAACCTAAAAATTCTCCAAAAAGCCATTCAACTTGGGGTTCAGAAAAATCTGAACCCAAGCCAAAATGTAACAATCAGTCAAACTGACCATTACATGCAAGCTACATTAGCCATGGTATTATAGCTTGAGATTGACCAAACTTGAGTTATTAATTCTAACTGAACTCAATCCAAAATTGTAAATTATAAATTGGAATGGGTTTTTAAACCCTCTTACTCAAGCAACTGTAACAAATCGTCATTATTAAGACCATAGCTAATGCGGACCATCTAGTACTAAAAAAAGACCATAGCTAATGCGTTTTAACGCCATGGCTGTAATGCCAGGCCAAGCATCATGCATATCTAAGAACCAACTTGGGCATATCTTTCCTGTACCCAGCATTGGTCCAGTGTATGTTTAAGGACAGGGAGGCCTGCAAACTTAAACTTTTTAGCCTATTTATGACCAGCTTTATCCTTTCTATCTGCGCCCTCAATTATGTCATGGAGCTATAACATTAACCTCATTTTGAAGGAACTTTAAGAATCTCTAAAGTCTTACCCTACAAAAACTAAAATTTGTAAGCTTTCAATGAAATTCCATACTGATCTACCATTGATGTACTAATTTCAAGGCTTATAAGTATAAAATAGGAATTTCAGGAGTTTTGCAAAGACAAAGATCACTGGAATGACCATAACTTTAAAGAGATGCTTAAATGTAAATTCATATTATCCTTAACTTCTTTGTTCCCTATGACACTTTTTCAATAATCTTAATGTGATTATGTAGAATACCTATTTATTTTTGAGGGCTGAAAGATTCTTTAGTGAAAATTCATCTTGCCTTTATGCTATTTCGGCCCAGACCACCTAACTGACCAATTTATGACTGAATCCCCTTTCTAGGGCCCATTAACTACTCATAATATATAGGTGATACCAATGGTACTTGAGGTGTCAATAACACCTTAAATAGTGATCAAACTGATTATTCAGAGCCTTACAACATATCACCATTACTTTAAGAGGTAACCACCTGGAACATATTGAAAAATTCCTCCCAAATAAGTGACCATACTCTTCTTTATGTAAATATGTGCTAATCATAGATTCAGAAGCTTAATTTAATCTTAAGTACAATTAGTGGCTAACTACAATACTTAGGAGAAAAATTATGATATAAATTCCAACAGTACCTTTGAGAAGTGAATAGCCTACTAACAGAACAATCAAGAAGTGTCATATTGAAACCCTGCCATTTGAAGTATGAAAAAATTATAAAACTCACTTTAAAAAAATGAATTAAGGCGTTCATTATAAAATTTATAAAAATATGGTAAAGTCACTTTATAATTTTGTGCTATCAGCAAATGGATAAATAAAGTTGTTTAGTTAATGGAACTTTGAGACCAAGTAATACTGGTATTGTAAAAATTAGACCACCAACTCCTTAGTTTTTTTGATACACTAGAACCTTATACCTAGAGCGGTTTTAATGGCACAGCCTACCAATATTGACTATGCAACAAAAACATGTCAAATTAACGCATAGTTCACTGACAAACAAGATTCTTATATCACCAATTTAATAATATACCACCTTTGGTTTACATAACTTTAATAAGAGGAAATACCTAAGATTTGAAAATATAGATCCACTATAAAGATTAATTGGAAAGTTAATTCCCTCACTGAACAAGTACATAAGTTAATTATGCTGGTTTAGTGCACAAGACCCTTTAACAACTTCTAATGCTGCAATTGTAATCGCCCAAGTATCACTTCCAGAAATGTCAAACACACTGTAATCAGTGTAATGCAGTATACCTGGATGAATAATACCCCTAACGGAGTAACTGAAGGGGTTGAACTACTCCAATCCAATCAAAATCAATGATAAACCTCAACCTAAACTTCCCTCATTAACTAGGGTTCAAGATGTTGTCAAGAGGTTTATGATGAGAATACCAAAATATATGCAAACCCTTCAACAAATTAAGTTTATAGAGGAACAATTAACTGAAAAAGCTAACTAGCTAATACTCTTGATGGAAGAATATGCCGCTGAAAAATAAAAATTGTAGGAGCCAATATCTAAGCCTGAACTTTTAATTTTCCCAAAATGACAAAATTGAAGATTTTTGAATGAGGATTATAAGAAATCAGTTACTTAGGGAACCCTATGGAAGAATATGATGAACCTAAGGCACATTGGCAAGAAGTCAAAATTATACAGAACTTCTAAAATAAAAAAAAATAAAAAAGCAAGCTACACCAATCCCAGTTGCATCATACAGCACCAAACTTTGATGATTCTCATTATTCAAACTCAACTCAACAAGAAAGTTAAGAAAGTCTAACTCCAACAGTTTAAAATTCCCTTTAAAATTCCCCAAAAAACCCTAATTTTCTTCCATTGACCAATTATCAATCACTAATATTTTGGCCACCCAAATTTGGAAAGATATTATGATTTTAAAATTCTTAGTAACTTTGCAAAAATAAAAGCCCAAAGTATTATTTCTCCAAGCATTGCAATCCTCATACCCAAGAATTTCTTTTTAAGGCTACTTTTTATCGTTTGACTCCAGATACTTATTATTTTGTTACTTAGAATTTCCTATTGGACTTTAGGTACAAAAATATCTTTAAAATATGTCCCCGATTTTTCTAATGGTTGGATAATCTAAACCAAACTTTTTTGGTCAAACTTTCAATCACCTGTATAAATTGCCACCAAATCTCAACAAACTGATGGGGTAATATTTTACCACCAAAAATTCCCTATGCAGCTATATTTCCAAGCGCTCAAGGAATATGGGATCCCCATTAATTTCAAGAATGGCCAGTGGTGCATATAAACTAAGAAAGTCTTACCCCTAGAGGTAATGTACAATAATACTTTGCAAGAAGATTCCCAGTTTAATTATTATCCCATCTACACAATTAAGCTTCCACCTATTCTTAGTTTTAAAAGCCATAATGGGCATATTTATCACTATTAGATTAAAGTTATGAGAACAACAATAGCAAGACAACTGTCGGACATTTGCCTTTGCAGCTTAAAAATAAGAATGTCCTAGGTTGAGTTCAGCTGAGCGAGGGAAGTGTCAGCCATTTGCAATTTTCCAATGCTATTAAGAGCAATGTTAATGAAAAATGTCGATGATATCGGCCAAAAGATCCTGGCTGATTCTTGTTTGAACCCTGTTAACTGGGTAAACATAAATTTAAAACCCGCATGGGCACTTTATGTAAAACCAAATGATCAGATTTCAATAATCGCATGACAGACTTTGGTGAAACCAGCAGAAGGTACTCCCCCAACCATCACCAAGTCCTTCACAACACCTGCTTGGGGGCCACCCCTTTTTACAGGCATCGTGGCAGCCCCCCAAGGTGAGAATAATTTTCTAGCAGTGATTGGTTGCATACATAAAAACTTTGCCATGTGGGTATATTCTGCTCCAAAACCCCAACGTCCGTTTTACTAAAATTAACTCACTTTCCCAATATCTGATAGGATTGACACTCATCTTACCTAAATTGGAAGCATCAAAACTATTCCAAACCTAATGTCAGGCAAACGACATTTTAAAAGTTATCAACCTGCCAGCCTGAGTGTCAGAGCACCCAAATGGTAAACCATAATGCCAGAAGCACTGCTGCTAGTATGACGGTTATGGAACTAGGAAGGAGTTACCCAATAAAGGTGTATGAGCCATGATTGCAATTAAAGACCTAGTAAAATACCAGATGAACATGACCAGCAACCCTGAGGAGTGTCATGATACTGGCAGAAAAGGCATTTTATTCTTCAACAATAAAAAAGGAAATTGGGGAAAGTATTTTTACTAGGAGAATAATGGAAGAAAATTGATCAATAATTTTCTTAGAGCAAAGCCACTGATTATTTAGTGTTTGATTATAGTGATTCCAAGCAGGGGTAAGGCCCCTCAAATTCCCTAACCCAGCGAATTTTTTGGGGAATGAGGTAGATAATCTCAATTAGAACTGATATTGAAGAATTTGGTGGCAGGCTGAGTCACTGTTGGTTTGACCTCAAATGCATGAATTAAATCTCAACTGTGTTTCCATCAGTTAGTGTGACGGCTTCTAGCCTGACAAGCCACAGGAATTCCCCAAGGCCACCCCACGTAGTGGTGGTCCCAATTGGTTGGAAACGGGTTTGGGATGCCCAACCCACCTAAGCCCAGTCGCTGGGTTGTTTGTTCAGTCAGATAAGTTTCATCGCCCTCAACTCCCATTTTGCTGGATAAGGGTTTCAAACTGTTGGCAATGATTTCTAATGATAATATCTACACGTCAGGGATCATTACTGAAGATTTTGAGGGGGTTAGCGTTGACAATAATATTAATGACTAAGTTAAAACTTTCCTTGATTTCAGCCAATAATTCAACATCTGTCCCTTTTTGAGTATGCATTTCCCAATCGGCAGGCTTAGATACCAACAGTTTCAGGATCTTCAACTTCGATTTGGTGACCTTGGCGCAGATTTCCTTAATCTGATATACAAGTTTGGCTAAGGTGAGAGAGTGTACCGGGGAGGAATCTGAAGAGGGAGGGCTGTTATCCAGCGCTTGTCTACCATGTGGATGAGGTCACCCTGGGTAATGAGGGGTACAGCCGCCCTCTTCAGACCCTTTTTATTTGGGAATGGGAAGATTTCCCGATCCATGCACAGGGGACGTTTCCCTGGACTAACATTACCCTTTCCTTTTTCCAAAGGAAGGGCGCCACTGCCAGGAAACTGCATGAGGGCCACATTTTTGTGAGCCTTGGACAATTTTATTGTTAATACAGTTACATCTTTTTAGGGGGAATGAGGAGCGTCAGGATGAGATTTATGGAATGCCTTGACCAGTTCCATGCAATTATAGCAATTGTAAGCCTTGACTCAACTGTTATCATAGGCCAGATACCCCTTTCACATGATGAGATACTGAACAAACCATCAAGATTTGTGGGACGCCAAGATGTTTTCCACCTCGTATTCCTCTGCATCCTCTATGACAATTGGATTTGGTTTGGCGGAAATGATCCCCTTAAACATGGACAACTGAGACACATGGAAGACAGGGTGCTGTTTCCAATGAGCTGAAAGTTTTAACCAGAAAGTACCATTCCCCAAGTCTTCCTCCAACAGGTGTGGACCCGAATGCTTACTTGTAAACTTCTGGGAAGGTACCTGACATCCGCAGATGGCGACTATCTAACATAACATGAGAGCCCACTGTGATATCATGACCAGGAAGCTATTTATGATCCGCAAACTGCCTATAATCATTAATACCTTTGTGAGATGCTCCTATACTAAGGACTGGGTAAGCCAGTTGCGCTCAACATGATCTGAGTTAGCAGAAACCTCTGGACGCAGACAGGGACCAACCAAAAAGAGGGATTATAGCCCAACGTCGCTTTATAGGGAGAAAACCTCATAGAAGCATGAGTTCCATTATTATAGGCAAATAGGGCAAGAGGGAGGTCATCATCCCAGGTATCTTGTGCGGCTGCCGCATAACAACACAGATAATGTTCTAAAATTTGGTTTACCCACTTGGTTTGTCCATCTGACTGAGGATGGTATGTGGTGGAACGGCAGGGGGCGATATTTAAGTTGGATAAAAGCTATTTCCAGAACTGCGCTGTAAATTGGGGCCCATAGTCACTGATGATCTCGTGTGGGAGAACAACATTGAGAACACATGGTGTATGAAGAGATGAACAGTTTCTTTGGACATGATTGTGGAAGCACAGGGAATAAATAGGGAAAATTTAGTAAAGCGATTGACCACCACCATCAGCGCTGTAAACCCATTATAATAGGGGAGTTTGGCAATAAAATCAACGGACACCAATGTCCATGGACCCTCCGCCTAATGTAATGGGTGTAGGAGGCCATTTTTCCAGGTCAGTCTGACTTAGCTCATGCACAGGTAACGCAATTGGCGATCCAGGCCAGAACTTCCTTAGTTAAGCCCGCCTAGTTATAAATATGCTTGATTAATTTGATGCATTTCTTGTTGCCCAAAAGACCAATTGTGGGAGGGTCATGATGCGCTCAAAACACCTCAGCTCTAAGGAGTGGAGGAATTCAAACCAGCGACCTAAAATAGATGAAACTCTTCACCAAGGAATACAGGGAATGTTTGTGGGTTTGAAGGGATAATTGATTGAGTAACTCCACTCCTTTGGGGCAGGAAATCTGAGCTGCCAAAACTCGTGAAATAAGCGAAGCATCAGGAGCTAACTCTACAGAGGCGTTCACAGGCGGGACAGTAGATAGAATTTGGGTTTTGGGGATCACAGTAACCATTTCCACTTCCTCCAAGTCTGTGGGAAAAAGGTCTGGGTTGTGGATAAAGAAGTCAGGAAGCACATTTAATTCAACTTTCATGTTTTTGTATTTAAAACTGAAACTGCATAAATCCTGATAGGTATGAGCCTGCCTATCTGCCAATTTTTGTGGTTTGTAAAAATACAAAAGGGCTTATTGAAACATATGCACAGTTAACTTATGCTGAGCACCCTGTAACAGGTACCGCCAATGACTCAACGCCCATGCTACAGCTTCCAATTTTATTATTGTAATAGTCATGATTTCTCATTTAAGGAAAAAAACTGAGAGAAGTGGGCAACTGGATATTCTAAACCATCATGCTACTGGGGCAGAACTGCCCCAACTGCTACTGCTAAAGCATCACAAGCGACAATATATGGCTTGGAGGGTCTGCATGTTTTGGAATATGGGGTGATAAGAATACATCTTTAATTGACTCAAAGGCCTGCTGCACTTGGGGGTCCAACGGAAAGTCTCATTTTTACCCATGAGGGGGTGGAGCGGGGCAGCTAACTGAGAAAGGGACGGGGAAAATTTCTTTAGGAAAATAATGGTACCCAAGAAGCTTCATAATTGTTTCTGGGTTGTTGGAATTGGCCACTCACAGCTGGCATCCAACTTGTTGGGCAGGATCTCATTACCATCTTTTAGGACCAGGTTCTCAAGAAAGGTAACTTCATCCTTATAAAACTCACATTTTGAAGGCTTGATGAACAGGCCCGCATTATGAAAGGCAGCCACAACTGCTTCTAAGTCTTTTTCATGTTGTTCAGGTGTTTGGGAATGAACCAAGATGTCATCAATATATACAACTGCGCACATAAACTGGATGTTGCCCAGCACACTGTCAATCATTCTTTGAAAGGTGGCTGGTGCGTTCTTTAGCCTGAAGGGCATTACATGGAAATTAAAGATACCTCATCTTGTATGAATCACAGTAAGTTATTCTTGACCTTCCATTACCCATATTTGGTTAAAGACATAGATGAGATCTTTTTGGAGAACATACAAGATTTAGCGATCGCTTGACTGATGATCTGCTCAAGGGGTAAAGGGTAGGGCTCTCTCACTGTAATTTTTTAGATGACCATAATCCACAAAGGGATGGATAGAACCATCAGCCTTCTTGGCAAAAACGATGGAGGAGGCAATTGGTGATGTCTCTTTAAACACTTATCATTTTTTAATCATATTGTCCAACCAGTTGTTAAGAGAAGCCTCCTCTTCTGCCATTTGTGGATACAAAGGGCAGTTGATGTTCACCAACTGTACCGTTGTTCAGAATCCTAAGTCAAATTTAGTATGAGGGGGAAGATTGTCCGCCTTTTTGGAATCAAAGATACTTCAATAGCGCATCAATACTTTGGAAAAATCTGACGGAAGGCCCAAAAAGCGAATTAGGGAAGTAATGTAGCTGCAACCTTGTGTTTTCTTGAGGTATTAACTATTGGAAATTCTCCTCCGTTTGATCATTAACAAATGACAACATATTTGACTCCAGATAAATCTTAACATGTTTCCAGTGTCACCATCCAACCTTCAAGATAATTGGAAACACCAAGTTTGGCATTGCTGAGAAATGATTGTAAAAGCTAAACTGATGTACTGAGAAAGAAACTGGCCGACGGACTAGGTTGAGGTCTGGGAGGCTGAAGAAGCAACCATACTGAAGGACCTACATCCAAGTCAAGCTCCAATTGTTGGGCTAGTTCAATACTCATAAAAATGTCTGCATCTCCAGTATCCACCAAAGCCTCAAAGAAAATGGGATAGAACATGACACTAATCTTCATGGGTAATAAGAAGTAAGTGAAATTCTCTTTTTTAACAGCTGTAGTTGAATCCAGCGATACTGAAGAGATGGTAGTAGTGTCAGGGGAAACTACTAGGTTCATAGTGGTAGTAAACCCTTCAAAAGTCAAGCTGTCAGAACATACTGACATGGGCACAATAGCTGCGGCAACTATGGGATGGGAAATTTTGAGGGGTACCAGACAAGCATTTCCAGAGTAAAGTTTCTTCACAACCTTGTTCAGCTGAAAAGAAAGGATCATTACTATGCCAACATCATTGAGAAAGGCGGAAATGGCTAGGAATAATGGTTGTTTGATTATGTCAGGAAAACAGCAAGTTAAATTTAGACTGGCCTTCCAGACTGAGTGCCAAAGCACCCAAATGGCAAACCAGAAAGCCAAAACCGCTGCTTCTAGTACGATAGTTATGGAACTAGGAAGGAGTTCCTCCAATAAAGTTATATGAGCGATAATCGCATTTAGGGACCTAGTAAGATACCAGATGAACATGCTCAGCAACCCTGAGGGGTGTCAGGATACTGGTGGAAAAGGCGGTTTATTCTTCAACATAAAAACTGAAATTGGGGAAAGGTTTTTATTGGGAAAATAAAGGAAGAAAATTGATAACAATTTTCTCAGTGAAAAGCCGCTTAATAAATAGTGTTTGATTATAGTGAGCCCAAGAAGGGATCAGGTCCCTCAAATTAACCTAACCCAGCGAATTCTTTGGGAAATTGGGTAGATAATCACAATTAGAACTGATATTGAAGAATTTGGTGGCAGGCCTATTTGCTGTCAGTTCAACCTTAAATTCCTGAATTGAAGCTTAACTGCATTTCATCAGTTAGTGTAATGGCGCCTAGTATAAAGAGCCACAGGAATTCTCCAAGGCCACCCCACGTAGGGGCGGTCCCAATTGGTTGGAAACAGGTTTGGGATGCTCAACCCGCCTGTTCCCAGTCACTGGCCATTCATTTAGTCAAATGAGTTTCATCATCTGCAACTCCCATTTTGCTGGATAAGTTATCAAACTGTCAGTGATGATTTTGTATTATACCATCTGCACACCAGGGATCATCCCCAATGATTTTGAGGGGGTTGGTGTTGACAATCATGTTGGTGACTGAGTTGAAACGGTCTTCAATTCCAGCTGATATTTATGACATCTGTCCCTTTTTGAGTATGCATTTCCTAATCATCAGGCTTAAATCCCAATGGTTTCAGAATGTTCAACTTTGATTTGGTGATCTCAGCGCAGATTTCCTTAATCTGATAGACAAATTTTGGGCTGAGGTGAGTGAGGGTACAGGGGGAGGAATTCAAGAGTGAGGGCTGTTACCCAGCGCTTTTTCTACCATGTGGGCGAGGTCACCCTGGGTAACAAGGGATACAGCCGCCCTCTTCAGATCCTTTTTATTTGAAAACAGGAAGATTGCCTGATCCACACACAGGGGATGTTCTCAGGAACTTACACATATCCCCAAATTCCCTCTGACCCTTGAAAGTGTTATAAATACTAATTGTTGGAAATTGGAAAGGGATTGCCACTCGTTTTTACCCTTGCGCTCATATTAAAAAATTCTAAAACCCAATTTTATATAGTTCTTTATTTTTTATTTTAATAAAAATCTTTGTGGGATCCAGCGGCATAGCACCAATTGAGCAAAATAAGCTGGATCATACAACAACGATTATATTCATACTCAACCTCAAGCAACACAAGGTCAATAAAATTTAAGAGATCCAGGATCCATACTTCTTTCTTTGATTCTTCCAGATACTGAGGATGAAACTCAAGTTCTTACATGTGCAAGAAATATAGCTCTTATTATAGCATAACTAGATTTCAAAATAAATTTTTTACTTTTTTATATATAAAAAGGTTTATCCTGCCCAACATTAAACGTTCTATTAATTTAACTTTTTTTAGTTTTAAATATCAACCAGAATCTTATAAAAAAACTTTGAAAATAAGGCCTCGCCTGGCCTGATCAAATCAACAGAGATTGAAGTTTTCTTTGTACAAACCATGCAGATGAAGGTTTGATACAGCAATAACTCAGTAACCTCCTAACCCTTGAAAAGAGCAATAGTTTTTTATTCTCTGCAAATGAGCTAATTAAATCAAAATATCAAAGCCCTAGCCACACTTTAAGGGGTCTTAATGAGTTTCTAAAGTCTTAGCCTACAGAAGCTTCAACTTTTAAGTTATGATGGGTCTTATACCAATATTCCATTGATGTAACCTGACTTAAGGTTTATCAATCTAAAGGTATTTAGGGAGTTTCATAAGAACAAGGATATTCTGGAATATCCTGCATCCTTTTACATAGGGTTTAACATATAATTCATTTTGATTGAAACTCTCTTGCTCCCTATAGCACCTTTTTATCTATTTATTAAGCTAAGGGGGTATTAACCTGGTTTTTCTCAAAGAAAGCAGATTTCATGGGTAAGGAATTTTTTGCCTTTGTTTAAACTAGATTATCCCATATCATCTGTCAGGATTCTCCGTTAATTAGGGAAGCCCCAACTAGGGTTACATCCTGCCTATTGGCGGATGCCAGATTGAACTCCCCATTAGCTTGGGGTAAGCCCAATCCAAAGTATCAGGGATAGGCCCTGATAACTTAATTCAAATTTGGCACTGGTGATTAATGACAAGGATGCTAATAAATCATATTACCCTTTCAGGTGCACCAGTGACTTATGCCAAGGGTGCACCTAATCCCCTTGTATTATTCTCTTCCCTCAGCTTCAGCAATCAATGCTGAATCCACCTATTCCTGTTCTATCAAGGTTCTTTAAATACCTTGAGGATCATTAAAATAAATTCACCATTTCTCACCTATCTTTTTTCCATTTTTAGTTTTACTTTGGGCCCTGATGCCTCATAACTCGCTGGGGGCTTTGGGCCCTGTCAGAAATGGGCCAGGTTGGAGTTCCTTTCCCAAAGTCCTGGCACCATCTAACTGACCGAAATTTGGGCTTAGATCCCTCTCAGATTTGAATTCTTTTTAACAGCAAGCTGAGGACAAATGATTACCTAATTTGGCTACTTGGAGGTGCCATGCAGGACAACTTGGGTGAACTCAACCTTCTCTAGATAAATAGAGGTGCTACAAATTCTCAATAGGCTGGATATATTTCTTCAGTCATATATAATTAACTTTTAACTAAAAATAAATATAGATTGTAAAAATTTCTTTATTTAGAAAAAGGTTTGTACTATTTAAAATAACAAGAAAAAATTAGGAATGTGATGAGTGATAGGCGAATACCACATGTGAGAGTGGAAAGAGATTTAAGAATGTATGAGACAGTGGCACAGTCCATGTTAAGAGTTAGGTTTAATATCTTTATTGTGCAGCGTAGGCCACCATAGGCCAAAGTGGTGGGAAACCTAAATGGTAGGTTGTGATGTATTTGGAGTAGGAGGAGGAGCTTGGATATCAGATCAGATTAAAACTAGTCGGTGGCAATGGGGCCTGACATCCATTTTAGGACTACAGTTTGGGTTGTCAGATATCTGGATATCAGACAAGATGGGAATAACATTTGCTATCTGACTCCCTCAGCTGAATTGACATCTAGACTCAATAAGGGTGTTTAAATCCATTACCTCAATAAAACACCTATATAAATTGATATTCAGCACAGCTTTAGTCAACTCTAGTAAAGCTCCAACAAACCAATTGTAGCCTAAAATACCCTGAGATGAGGTCCTGACTCATCAAGCTGATGGATCAACTGAAGGTTGGGTGACAACTACTTGTAGTGGCACTCAAGGCCATAAATCAAGATGAACCTGAAAAAGGAAGTAATTAATAAGCTGCTAAATGATCAATTTAAGTGTCGCACAGTATTATATGACTTGAATATTTAACTCATCATTATTGCCCTATCAAATTATGGTACAAAGACATTTTAACATCCAGAATGTATCATCTGACCAATATCCTCCCTTCTGGATTTTCAACTCTATTATCTTTATCAATTCTTTTCCTTTTGAGGTTTATATTGCTAATTGTGGCATATAAAACCCATGTTTTTTACTTTAATAAAGTTACTTCATTATTTCTATATCTCACTTTGGTACTTGACTTCAACAAGTCTATATTGCCATGCTTACCATAGGATTTATACTCTAGCAGACAGTACATAAGCGGTGACTTGGCACCTTTTTAAATAAAAAATATGATTTTCATGTGGCTTAGTTAACATCAATTATTAACTGTCAAGCTTCTTGGGCATAGCACCATCAAGATCAAAAATGGAAGCCCGACAGGCTGGTGCTCACTACAGGGCGCTCACTGCACTTAAAGATATCTGAATATCATTGATCTCACCATGGAAGATAACCTGATTGATAGTGTCACCCGCTGCGTGCTCAATGGAAATGATGAAGATGATGATTAATGGGAATTCCATCCCTTGTCACATTTGAATAATTTCAAGAAAATCCTATGGTGATTCCCAAATCTCGTCATCTTACTTGGATTTCTAATTAAGGAGTTAAGGCATTACTTCGTGGAATCCTTAACCCAGGAGAAAGAGGCAACTGCAATAGGGCAGCCGCCGTGGACAGATTTTTTATGAACCTGTATGAAACTAGCTCTCTCCCAGAGGTTTATGATTCAAGTATAAATCTATCTTGCTACATCATGCGATTTGTCCTCTGCGCTCTATCATATCATGCAAAATACTAGGAGTCCATAATGAGGAACTCCACCATCATATCAATACCATGGGACCCTATGGATGGCTTATGAGCAGGTATATAATTTAGCATCTCAAAGTATAGTAGACTTCCGTTGTTTAATTGAAGTGAACCATCTTTACTTCAGAAGCTCTATAATCAAATGGGAACAATTGATTCTGGTGTTATCAAGTATGTGGAGGAAGCTGTGCTATCTTCTTCAAAAAGGCATAACAGAGTCAAATTAATATACCAAGCAATTAATTGATGCCTTCGCTGAAGAGCTCCTTCAACAGGATTATGAAGCTCACGGTGAAATGGCAGCTCAAGCTTCCACTAGCCGTTACCTAGAAGAAGAGCAAATCTCTATCCTTAAGGCACAGCTAGAGCAAGCCTTATGACAAATTTATGAGCTGGAGGCCCATAAAACCTTTGAGCCTTCATTTTTTAGCACTAGTGGTGCCCAACCCAAAAGGGGGAGCCGCCACGCATCTTTATTTTCAAATGGGCCAAACAAAGGGATTATCATAAATTAAAGAAAATACTAATATAGCCCCTAGGTTATCAGCCTAGCAAGCCATATCAGATGGCGAGGAAGCTTTGGGGAAACCTTTAACTGGCTCCCGCTTTAGCTGGTGGACCATGGCGGACAACATTGGGGTAAGGGCATCAGCGACATGAGGCACCTTTGAGCCTTCATCTGTGTCACAAAATATCATTTTCTCGAATAGCTCAGCTAAAAAATAGCTATTAAATCATGCTACTCAGACATCTACTCTGTCCATTACTGAGCGACTCAAAAATTTGGAGAGCGACCTGAGAGTCAAGTTCGTCATCTGGGAGGACATTAACCAAATCTATCATCCCCTCAATGGAGCTGAGAAACGCTGATTTAATTTCTCAGAAGAGTTAAAAACTAATACTTACAAGCCTTCTTAAAGCACCAAATGCGAGGAAATGAAGGAGGACTTGAATTCGCACAGTGGAGTCTTGGATGATGAGAACAAGCTTCTGCAAACACACCACTCACCCGCTTGTCAACAAATTCATGATCTGTACATCCGCATTAAGAACTTGGAGAACAATGTCATTAATTAAAGAAGAAAAAACCTGCTGGATGTTATGCCAAGCCTTACCCTGGAGGAAATAGAGCAACATTTTAATCATATACATGACCAAATATGTCGACTGGAACGCCAAGTTGAACAGAGCGATGTAAGAACTGAGATTACTGAATTCTAAGCTCACGAAGAACATGTTGTTACCGAATTTAAGATCACTACCTTTAAGCCTACATTCAAGGACAAGTTTACACCTGGCGAAGGGAGTATTGCATCTTTCCTTTACGTCCATGAAGATGAAATGGAAGGTGCAACTGATCATCAAAAGGTTAAGTATAATTTATCTTTATTTGAACCATATGGCTCAATAGGTTATGGTGTCTCATAAGAATGATTTTCATACCTGGAGAGAAGTGAAGGAAGCGGCCACTAAGGAACTTGGGTCAAAACCGAGCCTGCTTATGAATATACAGGTCTACATGAGAATTGCATTGTACCAAAATGAAACTCTTGCAGAATTTGCTGACCGCTTTTATATAGAAGCCCAAACGTTGTTAACCTCAGAGATACTAACTCTAGATGATGCCATATCTGCTGTCGTTGCTGGTTTACATAGTCACCCTGACCTAGCCATGCACATCAACTCCATTAAACAAAGCTTCAATTCTGTTGTAAATTAAAGAAGCTTTAATTGATGTAGTTGACATACACAAGCCAGTGCCCTCCTGAAAGGCCTCCATGAAACCTAGAATTTATACTGTGGAAGAAGCAAATCCTAAGAAGGAGGAAAAATTAAGATGTAACTACTGAAAGAAGAACAACTGTTAAAATTTATAGGATTCTTGATTCTTCTCAGCTACTAACCCCTATATTAATTAACTGCACAGGTTCATTATTGTGCAAAGCTCCACGTTGTCTGATAGTAAGATGTATTTGATTGATAATAGTATGGATACTATTATCCATTGTTGAATAAAATATTAGTATTGGGTCCAACGCTTGACCAGTATTTCCTCTCAAAATACTCAGGATGTCTTTAATAGGGATCTGTTCCCTTGTAACACCTAACTTAATCCCTGCTCAGATCCTCATTTATGTTTTCTCTCTGGTGGCACACAGTTTGCAGCAATCCCTAATTCAGCTCAGCTTTTCTTCTCTGGATCTACGTTCAGATCATTACTTTTTATCTTAAATATCTCCTAATTAAAGCACACAGTAATAATTTCCTTCAGAAAGAATAGAACTTAAAATGGATCCTAGTATAAATATCATTATATGTGTATATCTGCCTTATTGTTATATGCCTTTTTGGATCCTCTTTATTAAGTGAATTCTTAGGGGAATTAATAGTAGAATTTCTGCGCCCAACCCTTAGTTGGCACCTCCTTGATCAAATGGCAGCATTTTCCATCGAATTAACCATCCTCATCTCATTGTGATGGTCTTCCCCCATACTGGCTAGGATTTCATTGTTGGACATCCTTGAGACCTAAAATGTAAAAAGTTGGAAAACGTGTCCCTAACGTTTTTCTGATCCCAGAAAACCAACCATATTTTATAAGCGACCTGTTTAGATAATGAGACTGTTACTCATTAAGGCAGGTCATGAACAACTGATCAATTTTCTAGTTGCAGGCTGCATCACTCACTTATAACTTAATCCTTAAATTCCCAATCATTCGGTGATGAAACATGACTAATCCCAATTGGAACATCAGATAGTTAATTATTGGTCAAAATATCAGATGCCCCTATTTTTTCAGCAACTCTTCCCAACAAGATCTTAATTATTTATCCAGATTGATCCCTGACAGTCTGACCCAGGCGAATAACTTAAGATTCCCTAGCATTGTTACCCCAAAATAAGGGTCATCCGTTATCCAATTCTCTTTACTATAGGGAATTATCCTCTAGAAACCCCTGGTAATCTAGTTGGCTAAGAGTATGGGCAAAAAATCCCAACACATCCCCCTCTTGCCTAGATTTCCAGCAATAAAGTATTGGAAAAGGAGAATACCACTTCAGACACTCAGTTTGAGTACTTCATTTGTTCAATTGCAGTATGATTAATCAGTACTCACCGCTGCTCAGGACGACCTTCAGCATGCGGATCTCTTCCTCTTCCTCCTCGCCACTGCCTCCTCAGAGCATGATCCCCATGACCTTCTGTTATGCTGGGCTGACTAATTACTCATAACAATATTAATACTGGGATTCAATTTCCCACATCAGGGCATATGACCCACTGTCATATTCAGGATTATTGGTCCAGCGTCCTCAATTCCCTGATTTCCTCCTTGTCCTTGACAGGATATTCTTGCCATCAATGTTCATTTTGCAGTGAGATTACGAATGCTCATTTATTCGCCCTTGTTATTTTCTTATAATAACCTCTTGTCTCATATCATTCTTAATTCTTCTCTGGAGAGCTTATTCCATTAATTTATTGATGAGTTTCTCCAAAATTAGAGCTTAATTGATTTCAGAGTTCATAATGTTGACCATCATATAGGTCTGACCTCCCCCTCTCATCCAGCTCATATGCAAATTTTGAGTCTTGGTACCAACAGCTCTTAATTGCATGTTTGAAAAAACCTTTGCTCTTCCAGCTGATGAGTCAATCTGCATGCCGGAACTCTTCTATTGTCTTTCCAGGACTCATACTCCCAGTCAAGTACCTGTAGCCAGTCCTTCCATAAAATTACCAGAAATTGTAACCAACCCCAACAAAACCAGGTTAGCAATTGTCTAAAATGACTCATGACCAATCCTTCCTCTATTGTCAATTCTTGGGTTTGATTTCAAAACTCTCCTGGATTTGGCTCCAATTTCAGATTCCTTACCATCATTGTCAAACCTCCTGAAGCAATGCCCTCCGCTCTCAAAGCTTCATTCCTTTCTGGATCAGGCTTGCTTCTGGAGTTCCTCTTCCAATTTGGTCAATATTACAAGACATCTGTTTTGGCCACCAAACTAGCTATTGGAAACAGCGTATAAAACAAAATCTCCTACGTAGAATTAAGGGACCAAGTAAGCAAGGCTTTGTCCATAGCTCTGAACTCTTCCAATCTTGAAAACTTCATATATTGAGATATTGCAGCCTATGCTCTTCACTTTGCCAGCCTTGTTCTTTGAAGTTGGGCCATTAAGCTTCCCGCCTCTCCTGGCTTCCATCACTCATTCTGCTTCAGCTTCTGAGAAGCTCATAGTCGTTGCCTGCGGGATGCCATTTGCTCCTTGCATGACTATCTCGTTTCTGGAACATCCCTTCAGTATCTTCCAATGAAGGATTTAATAGGGTGCATGATTTTGAAACCCCACCTAGTATCCATTGCTTGATGCTGGCCCATATGTCTGATGTTTTTAACGAAGCCTGTCAGCAAGCTCTCAAGGCAAATCTTTCAGCTCTGGTGCCATATTGGGATTTTTTGTGGTTGTTCGCCAACTGCCTCTCCTTGTACTGTTGCTTCCCTCCCCACTCAGGGGTACCATGTTTTGCATCTTCCAACATTTCTATTTCTCTTCCCCTAGCCGCTTTCTCACAGGGATCTGCATCTGCTCAACAAACTTGGCTTCAAGTAGGTCTATCCCTTGCTAGCGTCCGATCCCACATAGATTTTGGGGGTGTTACCTCCTTTTGCAATCCATCCTCTCTCCCCAAGAGGCGACATAGGCGGAATCTCCCCCAAATTGAGAATAACCAATAAAAAATACAAGAATATATCGTTTTTTCTATGCGTTTTCTAATAATCTTTTTTACCATTAATTTTATCAATATTTTATTTTTTTTCTTCTTTTTTCCATGGTCTTGACCTTTTTGGTTCAGCAGTTTATCTTTTTATTTGATCCCCCTAAAATATATCCTAAGTATTACTTAGACCTACCAGTTTTTTATGGTTCAGAGTCTTACTTGTTTAAGACTTAACTATCTAGTTTGGTTCAGTGGTCCTTTTTTGGACTTTGCTAAATCATTATAACATAAACAACTTAATTGTTCAGCTGTCCTTTTGGAACTCTTTTTATTGTTATTTTTTCATCAATCCATCACTCCAAATATTTAGCATGGACTCGATTTACTACCCTTCCATCCAAGAGGTTCTTGCTGGAGTATGCGTCAGTCGCCGTTTTGGTGATATTCTTAAATTGACCTAACCACAACGCATTAACTTGTTTCTTCTCCCAAAACCATGTGTATCACAATAGGTAACTCTTTCGCCTATTTGGTATTCTACTAAGGTCGGTCAGTTCTTATCATACATTGTATTCACTCAAATCCTTTTCTTCAAGTTGTATCAAATGCTTGTGATTGCATTTTGATCAAGATATTTGTCAATTTGTTCAGGTACTGCTCAGCACTCATCCCCAATGTTGGTTCCACCACCAAATATAAATAGCGGCATTGCAGCCTTCCTTCCATATAGCAACTTGAATGGTGTTTTTCTCATTGCTGTATGATGACTGATGTTGTAGGTGAACATCACCAAACTCAGGTACATTCCCCACGCAGAAGTTCTCCCTCAACCAGTTTCCTCAATGTTGTGGCCAGCATCTCATTGACTCATTCTACCAGTCTGTTCACCTCTGGCTGGTAGGGTACAGACATGACTCCTCAAACCCCTAATATTTTATTTAATTGTGGGATCAAATGAGACATGTAATTCGTCCCTTTGTTGATCAGTAGGACTTGAGGACATCCATGTTGGTATAATTGATCTAGGATGAACTTCATAGTACTAGTAGCATCTACTTCCGCCACGGCCTTCACCTTGACCCATCTTGTCATATGATTGATCACAACTATGATGTACTTGACTCCCCCTTTGCTCATCGTCAGTGCTCCCATCACATCAATGGGCACCATATGCCAAGCAAATCTAGGGCGGACCAGTCAGTATCCAGTCATATTCTTATAGGCTTGTGCAACTGGCACTCCACACAGAAAGCCAGATAGTCCACAACATTGTAGTTAAAGGACTTCCAGTAGTACTGGCGAATATGATCAGTTGTTTTTCTCAGGTCTCTGTGCTCAACAACCTTATGAGCAGCTTGGGTAATAGCCACTCATTCCAACAGCTTTGGGAATAGTAATTGCTTCCCATTGATCATCTTGAAAACTTGACCATCCATGGTTTTGGTTTTCCATCACTTTTTGAAGCGCACTTTGGATTTCTTTGGGCTTGTTCCAAATTTCTCCATTGACCATTCTCTGGAATAGCTCATCTGCCTGCTGGTATACCACCTGGACCATTCGTAACCGTGATAAGTCATATGCATTCTGATGAGAAGCCCCAGCTCAGTAAACTATCTTATAATCATAAACCTGTAACTTTAGTGCACATCAAGCCAGTCATCTTAGAGGTTCTCGTAAATGAGCAGCCAATG
Source organism: Massospora cicadina (assembly GCA_022478985.1). NCBI lineage: Eukaryota > Fungi > Entomophthoromycota > Entomophthoromycetes > Entomophthorales > Entomophthoraceae > Massospora > Massospora cicadina. Next base: position 26,793 of record JAKSZP010000619.1, read on the forward strand.
AAACAAGGAGTGATCTGTCACCACTTTTTAGTGTAATCCATGGATGTAGAACCAAACTGGTTACAGATGTAAATGACTGCAAGGCTTTCACGCTCAGTTACGTTGTAATTCCCCTCAGCGGCTGAGAGTGACCATCTCACATAAGCTACCAAATGTTCATCCCCAAGTTCATCTACTTGGAATAATATGGTGCCAATTGCCATTAACAAAGCATCAGTTTATATTAAAAATTATTAATTAAAATTCAGATATTTCAGAATTGGAGAATCCGTTAAGTACTGGCATATTCATCAAAGGATTTCTGAGCTTCTTCATTCCAAATGAATCTTTTCTTCAGATCCTTCAGCAAATGGAAGAGGAGCTTGGTAAATCTTGAAAAATCATAATGAATCTTCTATAGCATCCTACCCTTTCAAAAAAAAAACTTGGATATCTCAAGCAATCTTCAGCACAGCCATTCACTCTATGGCTTAATCTTCTGGGCTTGAAGCTGCAATCCACTAGTATTGATCACAAATCCCAGATATTTCAAATTTTTTTAAAGAAGTGACACTTCCTTGGCTTAATCTTCAGATTAGCCGTGGACAATCTCTTGAACACTTCCTACAAGTGGTTCAAATAGTCAGTAAACTTCCCACTTAACACATTTATATCGTCCAAGTACACCAGGACGCATGACAAGTTCAAGTCATTTAGTATTGCACCCATGGCCCTCTGGAACATCGCAGGCGCATTGCACACACCCTGGGACTCCTCATCAGTTGATGAAACCCCTACGCAGTGATAATCACGCATTTCTCTTGGTCTTCTCTTGGAAAATCAATTTTCCAATATTCCTATTTTAGATCTGTCGCATTGAAATACTTCATTTTCCCAATTGTCTAGCACATCATTGATTCTAGGTAATGGGTATGAATCCTTCTTTGTAATATTGTTCAGCCTCTGATAATCAATCACTACCCAAATTAGAGCCATCCTTCTTCTTCAAAATAATAATTAACTTGCCCAGGGAGTAGATGACAGAACTAGAAGCTCATGATTCACTAGTTTGCTGATTTCTCCCCCCACTACTGCTTTAACCACCTTCAACCATCAAATTGGTCTCATACTGATTGGCTAATTTCCCCATAATTGACATTTTGGATCACATCTCTCACACATCCCAAATTGTGATTGTCCTGGGTTAATACTTCCCAATTATTGTCTAACAATTTAACAACTCCTCTTGCTGTCCTTCCATAAGATCAGCAATTTGCTCTCAATAAACCAATAGATTGATACTCTTGGTTACCCTGGCTAGTAATCACTTTTCATTGAGGGTCCCAAAATCGTGGAATTTCCACAATTCAGCTGTCAGGATTAGGTGAACAAATGTCTGGAAGTTTTGAATTACACTTTCAATGGGGCAGGTTTAATCTTGAAGTTACACTAGGCGGATTCTCCAAAAAATGCAATGAAGTAAATAAGAAAATACAGGTTAAACTTGACCTAAATTTTATTTTCAAAAAGAGGAAATATTTATAGGCTTTTTTATGGTTCATAATCTATCAGAGTGAATTAATCTCTGCGCGATCAAATCTTCAATCAGTTGATTGGGATCTGATTGATCATTAACTTTGATAGATTGCAATAAATTGCTCGCTCCTTCCAATGATGTCAGGGGAATTGAGAAAGGGGATTTTTTGGAGATATGTGAATTTGGTGAATTCCTGACAAAATGTGATGATCTAATTCTTCTCAATCTTCATCAGTTTTTTGCTTAGATTTTCCAAGAGAACTCGAATCTCTCCATGGCCTGGCATAATTATTCCAGGAGCCACTCAAGGCTCTACTCTGAACTTTTTCAGGGGCTTCCAACTTCCCCGTACAGAATCTCTAGTATCTCTAATTACAACCCTGTGTCAACTAATATTTGGGATCCGGCGGTTTGGTTCTTGCATTTTTGATCCTCTGCGGAATTTCCCTATTTTCTAGTATTTCCATTGGCAGCTCTTGTTGCTTCCAGCCAACTAGTTGGTATTGACCCAGGATATTGCCATCATTATATATCTGGTTGACGATTTTTGTTTCTTCTACATAGTTGAGCTTCCCCATCCTTCTGATAGACCAATGGTAACGGCTGACCCAATATGGTCAACATACTATCCTCAAAGTTTCTTTTAACTCCATACTTTTGTAGAAATTACATCCTACTCAGTTTATCATAGTTCTGGTTGGCCAAAACTATCACTAGAGCAGATACCACTAAGGATCCAAATCAAATTGGTAGAGTGCTATATGATCCACATGAGATGGTAGTATTTTTCCCAGTTGTTTCATACTCTTTCTTGTGTTCCATATTTGGGTAAGATCTTCATCCGCTTCACCAACTTTTTTGAAACTATATTAATGGGCGCTCAACTGTCAACAATCGCCCTCACTTGTACTCAATTCACTAATATATCTATATATGAACACTTGTAGTATTGTAAGATAGTATTTACTGAGTTTATAATAGAATTATTAGCCAAATTGAGGGTGTGATAATTTGTGCTGATAAATTAGTATTTTTTTCCTTGATTGCACTAAGGGGGATTGACAGGTTTGCTTTGTCTAATCAAACTTCAGTCAATTCTTCTGGGATTATCTGTGGCTCAAATCTTGTCAACCATTTGTTAGCGTATGACCAAGCATCTTCTTTAATTATCTCAGGGTCAATCCCCTTTACCCAGATTTTGTTACCGCATTCACATTCAAATTGTCTACTTGAATCAGCTGATCCTGCAAGTCTTCATCCACAAACAAATCACTGGTGTCAATTTCAATTTTCATAATATTGGGAGGAACAGGTTTTTCTGAAGATCTAGACTGTTCCCCATCTAGGCCGTGGCCCTTTTCCTAACTACTGTGCAAGTTTAGACTCTTTTGCTTGGACCGTATTAAATTATCCTTGGGTTCTTGCAATGTACAGCGAAATTTCCCTTTTTCTCTGCACTGGTAACAGACTTTCTCTTTCTTATTAATCTTTTTAAAGTCTTTGGGCTTATTCCCTGGAACGGTTTGATTATTCATTTCCTTAGCGCCCTCATTCCCCTTTGTGGATTTTTATTTTGTGCTGGATTTGATTTGAAACTTCTATTTGGGGCATCAAAGGTAGTTTCCAAGGTTTTCAAATTGTTACCATCTGAGAGGGGGTAATTTCCATTATGAACATGGAAGACATCATTTAATGCAAATTGTGGTAGGACCAAAGGGCTGCTTGTGGTGCATTTCAGTTATTTTAAATCATCCAGCACTTTTGCTCCAACCAAGATTTGCGATTCCTAGTATAAACAATTGGCAAAGCTTGATAAGGATTCATCTTTATGGAATTGAATGCTCATAAATTCATTACTGTGCTTTGACATGCATATCAGGCTTTCAAATTCCTTCATATTGGCCACCTTGGCCTCTGCATATGACCATCTGTCCCCCTCCAGACGGGACAACACTAGGTCTTGACGATTGGTATCCAGGCAATTCATCATCATTATTGCCTTTTGACAATTACTGTATCCATACATTGTCATATTGAACAATTGAAAAATGCAGGGCCATTATCATGATGGAAGTGGAAAACTTTGTTGTTGTTTTGAATTCCTCCGAGGTTTCTCTAGCCACCTCTTTTGTTTTGGCTATTTACTCACTTGGGGAGTAATTTCAGCCTCATCTATGAAATAGCTGTAAAAGTGGGTGGTATGAATCTTGAGGTAACCATCTTTCCAACTGGCATCCGTAAGTTTTTCTTAAGTGTTGGTCACTGCATATGGCTCACATTTGCATTTTGTGAGTCTTCAACTCCTCGATCTGCTTAATCAGCCGCTCTATAACTGTGTTGAATGCTCTTAAACAAATGTGGTCCACTTCACGCTCCATTTTCAGAGATAAAACTTCTCAAACCAAGTCCCCTTCTTTTTTCTTCAATGACATTACTTTTAAAAGTAACTCATTTCCAAAAATTATGACATTTTTGACCTCTTCCTCAATCTTGGTGACTCTCTCCTCCAATGCAGAGAATTCTTTATGATCTTCCAATATCAGGACGTTCTTTAAACTGTTCCAACTCTATCCAGAGTTTTCTTATTCAGTCCTTATATGATATCTCGTCTTAGTATTTTCTACTTGACTACACTCTTATAGTGAGCACCAATTGTTAAAATAATAGGGTTCTTGATTACTCTCAGCTGATAGCCCCTGAATAATTAACTGCACATGTTCATCATCATGAAATTCTCCACAATTTATGATAGTAAGATGTATTCATCTGATATTAGTATGGAATTTATTATCTGTAGTTGAATAAAGTACTAGAATTAGGCCTAACGTTTAGCCAGTATTTCCTCTCAAAGCACTTAAGATGTCCTTAATAGGAAATTGTTCCCTGGTAACGCCTAACTCAATCCACACTCAGATCCTCATTTACGGTTTCTCTTTAGTGACACAAAGTCAGCAGCAATCCCCAATTCAGTTCAGCTTCTCTTCTCTGGATTCCCGCTCAGATCCTTAATTTTTATCCTAAAGATTCTCCCAATTAGATCACATTGCAATAAAATCCTTGAGAAAGAACTGAACTCAAAAAGATTCTGATAAAGTATACCTTAATAATACTCTGATAATTAGCGCTTACTGTCTAAGTATATGTCTATGTACATGTCTAAGTATATTTTATTAGTGAATTCTAAGGGAAATTTATAGTGGAAATTCGGAACCCAACCCTCATTTGGCACCTACTCAATAAACGAGAGCTGTTGCCTCTGTATTACCCATCCTTGTCTCAGCGATAGTCTTCCCCATTATGGGTAGGACTCCATCATTGGACATCCTTGAGACCTAAAATGGAAAGAGTCAGAAAACGTGTCCCTAACGTTTTCCTCTAAATCCCAGCAAACCAACCATACCTGGCAAGCGACCTGATTAGGTAATGGGACCTGTTACCCATTAAGGCAGGTCGCAAACCAACTTATCAATTTGCTAGTTGCAGGTGGCATCAGTCGCCTTACAACTTGATTTATAAATCCCAATTGGTTGGTGATGAAACCTGACCAATCCCAATCAGTATACCTGATAGTTAATGAATTGATTAACTATCAGATGCCCCTATTTTTCAGCAACTCTGCTTGACGAGATCTTAGACGTTCATCCAGATTAATCCTTAATGGATCTGACCCAGGTGAATCTCTAAAATCCCCTGAACATTGTTACCCCAAAATCAGGGTCAACCAATCTCCAATCCACTTCGCTATATGGAATTATTTCCTAGTGACCCCTGGTAATCTAGTTGGCTGGGAGTATGGGAAAAAGTCCCAGAACACTGGTTGCAGGATGCTTGACATTGATGGAAGTGATATTCAGGTTGATTACAATTATAACATCAAATATTTAAGGGTCTTGTGCACTGAACCAGCATAGTCAACTGCTGTACTTATTCAGTAAGATGCACTAACTTGCTGACTTTTTTATATGCAGAGGTAGGCCTAAAATTTTTGTGTATTTTCTGTCAGAGTTATCTAGACAAAAGGTATAGTTTTTAAATAGTAACTTTGGGATCTTGTTGTCTGTTAGTAAGTTATGTGTATTTTGACAAGCAGATGAAGCAGGTTCAATATTAGTAGGCTGTGCCATTATATGTCTGGGTATAAGGGTTTAATGCATAAGGAACTAAGGAGCTTTTGGTCTTCCACTTCAAAAAACAATATATCTTTTTTTCCAAAGTTCCATTAAGCTCTCAACTCTATTTAATCATTTGCTGATGGTACCAAAATTTTAAAGTGATGCTTATATATATTTCTTTTCATATTATTATAAAAAAGGGATTTAATTTATTTCTTTGGAGTGAGTTTGCCAATCTTCTATGTTTCAAGTGACAGGTTTGTAGTCTGCCAAATGGTACAGTCTGGAAGGGTAATTCCTACTTCCATTCTAGTGCAGGTTTTATTCAACATAGGTTTGAAAATTATATTCTCAGAAAAGATTTCAGTTTATTATATTTTATAAAAAAGGTCAGCCTGCCTCAGTTAATTTTTAAAAAGGGCTTTGTAATTAATTGTAAAGGCTTTGTAACTAAGTAGTAAGACTTCATAAACAAGTGATAAAACATAAGCTTGTAAAGCTGAGGTCTGGGTTTAGATCCTCTTGGGTATGCATATATTTTTATTTTGGTTGATATTGGATTTTAATACTTAAGTTTTAAAGTTGAATTTTATTTCAAATTTTTAATTTTGGTTTATATTTTTATTTAATTATTTACGTTTCAAGTTGAATTTTTTCTCTGCATTGGAGCTGAGCACATTAATGGTAGGAAGAGAAGACTCTGAGTTGTTCAAGAAAATTCCACTCCTACAATCAAAACAATCATCTCTATTTTGTGCGCCAATGCAATAAAGCATATTTCCAGAATATGTGCTGCTCTTGTTGTGGATGAAGAGATACCTACAACAATGGCTCAACCAGAGACTGCAAGTTGGTGAGCGTAAAAGCATTTTCAGTGCCTCAGGACAAAAGCCTTACATTAAGAAAGATTAATGATTGGATTTATCATACTTTTGTTACCCATGCATAATTTATCCCATGGAGGATTCAGAAATTTGAACATGCATCTTTCAGAAGGTGTCTATATATATAGTCTCAGTTTCTCATCTCACAATCCATGGATGCACCTTTTGTTTGCCCAGCGTAACACTGTTTGTGAGCAATATCAAGATGACGCTCACCACCAAAGCCTCTCTTGCACTCTTCAAGCAATGCCTGATCCTTTGAAGGGCTGAGATAACGCTTATTATGGTAGTGACCTAGAATAAGGGTATGCTTAAGGTTTTGACTTTGATGCCATGAGCAGGGAAGACAATTTAGCCAACCTTTAGTATGGTGCTACACATAGCTGACAAAATCATGTAATTATTCATCTCCCTCTCAGTGTGCTCCTCCACAACTTAATCACAGGGAGGAGATTATTGCAATGCTTAAGCAGAACGTAAAGTCAATTGAGCATAATATTGCTGCTTTTCATCTTGACAATGCCACTATAAGCTATCTGATGGTAGCAATCGTTGAGAACAATGACTGCATGAGTAGAGTCATGGAGGAGCTTACTCATGACTTTAAAAGAATAACTGGAAATGCAATTCTTCTCTACAATCCCAACCTACTTATCCCCAATAGAGTCCATTGCAATCTGAGCCTCAACTGTGTCTACAGTTGAGCTGCACAGCCTACTCCCCTGTTTTCAAAGAGACAATGGAGCCAGGTGACATACCACCTTAGTTTCAACATTGCATTAAATCCTGGACTGAATCTGCCAAAACCAAACTTAGGTTTGCTGTTGCTAATGTAGCTCAGGCTGGTGATGCATGGAGACGCCTTACCACTCCTAAACGGAACCAGCTTATGTCAATAAGCTTAAGAGAATCTATGTCAGTGGGATCTATTACAAGCCTATCTTGGAGGTAAAACATGATCTCAAAGCCGCTAATTTTGATGTTTGCTTGACAGACATTACAAATATATCCTTGGGCTCTAATACAGTGGAGGTTTTACTAACCCTGAATCCTGCTAATTGCTTTGTTGATTGCATCATGCGCTTAAATAAACCTACTATCTGCATTTTTAAAAAATTTGAGGCATCTAAGGCTGCTGACCCAAATGCTACTCCAACTCTGAGGGCTTAAATTAGAGGGCCTCTTAGTATTCACATACATTAAATTATTGCACACCAGGTTACTCTCACTTCAGTTAAGGATTTTATGCCAAGTATTTGGTTGCAAACAATTTACCTGCGTATGCGCTGCCTCCCCCAGTAAATGACCAATTTGATGTTGATATGGATGCTAGCTAAGGCACCAAGCACTAATGCCCAGCAGGGGTGTTAGAATTTAATTCCTAGTTGATGTTAATCTTTGTTAAGGATAACCTCAGAATTAACCTTATGGTTGTCAATGATTAGATCTTGCTTAACTAGTATTTATGTTTCAACTTTGAGAGGTTGTCTGACGAGCAGAATCGATTTTAATCACTTAAATGTTTATTTTAAATTTTACAAGTTGATATGCCAATCTAATGTCAAGTGGATTGTAATTATTGTTACAAACTTATTTAATGATAAATTTACCATTTGGACTATCTTTTTGATAATCAAATCATTGCTGGATTTTTAGAAATTAAAAAAGCTTTAAATCAACAAGTTGATTGTCAATCTGAGACCACAATAGGAGGTGAGAAGTAGGTTTTCAAATTCATTTAGAGTAAATTGATCCACATCAAGAGGCTGCATCACGTGATATAAAAGCTATATCTAATGACTTTAATCAATTACCCATAATCTGACAGATATCATATAATATAGCCTTTTGTAAACCAAACGCCACTAATGCAGCCTCAGGTAGTGCATAACCTCTACACCCTTATTCCCCATTATATTCCTCGTGATAATTATACACCAGTATGATCACAATATTAATATTTTGGCCACCCTTAATTAAGAGCTGGTACTTATTCTAATAAATTAACTTTCTTTTTCCTACTTTTAATTGTGTTTTAAGTGTTGTAGTGACACTTGACATTTAGATTGGGTTAAAAGGTCCCCAAGGTTAGGTGCTAGGTTAATGCACCTAGGAGTGGGTAGCGCTACCAACTCCCAACCTGGAATTATAGAGCAACTGTAGGAACTGGCAATCAGTGGATCCATTGATGGACAAGTTTGGATTAGCCATGAGGTATAGAAGCAAGGGGTCAGGCTGCCCAGGATGGGGGAGAACCACCGGTGCCCACAAAGTGGGGCTAATCTGCTAAAGTGAAATTGGTGTCCAGTTGGATTGTGGAGTTGCCTGCAGCCCTGTGAGGAAAGGTCACCAACGGTGGTGAAAAAGCAAGGTCCAGCAGTCTTGATACTGTTTACCAAGCACACTAATAGAGTCACCTATTATTGAGAATGAAAAGTTCTCAACATGGGGCCTAACAACCTATGGAGCAGAAGATTCCAGCCCAACCCTCCACACCCATTCAAACCCAGGAACTTTCATTATGAGTAAACCACTTATTAATGTACTGTACCTGAATTGTTGTGGACTCAGGCCCTTAAAGCCAGAGCTATATTAATATGTTACCCATAAAATTGATTTTTTTTTCTTTTTTTTGCAAAAACTTTTTGCATCCAGCCGAACTACTTATCCTCCCACATAGAATTTTTTGCACATATGTCCCTTATATTCTATCAGCCTGTTGGATTTTTCAATGTGAGAGAAGCTTGCTGGTGCTAATTGACCTAAAATCCAACAACTGTTGATATAAACCACTGAATACAAATAATATAATAACTCTAAAAACTAGAAAAATATGGGCTTCTAAAGTATCATTGGGAGCCGTGGTAATAAGATAAAAACGAACCCTCTTAATCTTTGATCATTCAGTATTTAACTGTAATGATGGTCAAGGAAAATTCAATAAAAGTTTAGAATAGCTTAGACTACTCTGAATTAAAAATATGTGAATTGAGCCTATTGAAGCTCAGAAAACTTGCTTCATTTAGGCTGAAAAATTAATGGGGAATTTTTTGGGGGCAAGACGTACCCATGGGGTAATAACTTAATAAATTTCAGCCAATCCCCGTTAGCTAAAATTATTGTACCTGGGGGACCTCCGTTAAACCTATAAAGGAGGTGGTCCCCGCCTAGGTGTTGTAACGGAACTAGATGTGGCTGGGGGCGAACTTTTAATGAGTGCCCTGGAATAGGCTGTGAGTTTGGAGAAATCTGATTCCTAACTTGTTGCTCTTTGCCCTCTTTGTATTTGTAAAAGTGTTTCCTTGATTCTCAGGGGCTCCACAGAGAATTGGCCAGGGTTCTTTGGCTGAAGAATCATTATTAGTATTAAAATTGATATCATTATTATCGTGGACTTGTAAATGTCTAACATTTTCCTTTCAAGTAGATTATGCCCCAAAACATTCTTATTTTGAAGCCTGGAGGACAAATGTCCGACATCACCCCCCAAGAATGTTAGGGGAGAATAGGGCCATAGGAAGCGGCCATGAACCCAATTGATAGAAAACCAGTAGCAAGGTATTTAAAGTACTCCTCTCCTCACTTGTAAATGACTACAAAAAGGCCTCCCAGATAGACCCTATTTTTTCACTTCTAGGGATGATATGACTGTGATAGTATAACACCAAGTCATTTACTTGTAAGGAAGGAAGAGGGGACCAGAGCTCATTAGCAGCTTGACCCTCTTTGTGACTGTCTTCGCTAAGTTGGTCATTGCTTCTGATTGCAACCGTATGATGTTCTGGGCTATCTTCTTCATAGCTTTCTTGGAATCAGTTTTATCAGTGAAGATATTTTTTGCTAGTAAAGCGGTAATCCCTGGTTATCACCCATACAATAATCATAAAGCCGGCATTATAAGAATCCATTGATAGCTGATGAGGTATGCCATGAGGGCACTTGGTAAGTACTGATCTTAGTGAAAGAGGTCTGAAGTGGCCATTTTCCGTAATATAGAAAATAGGGTCTCATTTTCTCTTTCCACACTTACCATTGATCGAAGGGTTGTAAGGGGCAGAGAAGAGCTGTTGTGTGCCCATGAAAGTCGCGAGAATATAATCCACTTTTGATGGTAAAGTTTTTACCATTATCATAGAGCGAAACTTGAGGGCAACCGTGATGGGTAAAGATATACTGGTGGAGGAAAGTGGCTGTGGCTTTTGCCATCTGAGCTGGGATAGCCACTGCCTTGACCCGTTTGGTAAAGTGATCAATCTTAACCAAATTATATCGATTTCCACCTGTAATTTTGGGCAGAGGGCCAACCACATCGAGACTTCTTGTGTGGAAAGGTTGTTGAGGGTGGTAGGTTGATATTGATACATGGTTTTTGAGCTGGATTGCTTTTTTGCATGTCAGACAAGCATCTAAGACTTCAACGATGGTTTTATGATTCCCTCCTTAAATAGCGTTTTTACCCATTAATAGGTTTTCCGCACTCCGCTATGCCCTAGGAAGTCATGAGACTCCATAATGACAGTTACTCAATCTGAGGGTCTGAGGTAAGGTAATCAGTTCAACCCTACTTTCTTGTATAGATGCCCATTATCCACCTTCGTGTTATGGAAATGCAGTTAGCATCTTCTGGACTGGTTCGTCCTTATCCTCCCAAAGATCAGGACATTATAAGTTCATCTAGCCGCTCTGCTTCACTATTATCTAAGTTAAGGATGGGCAACTGAGTCAACCTATCAACATTCATGTGGCTTGTCCCAGCTTAGTGCTTAATAGTCATTTCATAGTGCTGGAGCTTCAAAGCTCAGCGTGCCAACCGCCCAGTGGGATCCTTATATTTTGTAACCTATTTAAGGATGCATGGTCAGTAATTACTTCAAATGAGGTCCCATATATGATTTATCGCAGGGAAGGCTGACCAGGGGACAAACACTTCCAAAAGAAAACACGAAAGAAAAATGAAACTCAGTAACTGGGAAGGCACTCCAGAGAAGCGATGCTATCTCCTGTTGCCAGCGGGAACGCCACTATGGGTAGGAAGGGGGAACGTGTAAAGGGTCGTAACCACAATTGAACACGTGTGGAGGAAGGGATCTGAGTTGATGAACCAGACCAGGAACCAGGAGGAGACCAACTGATGGCGAAGCGGTAGGAGGTACCCAAACATCCACGCTTGAAAGTGGTACATCAAATGGGACCAGAATCTGTAGATAGCTTCTGGGAGGGTGGGGGTGGAGCCTGCGATGGCATCCAAGACAATCGTGTGGATAGTCCACATGGCGATTGCGACCATCAGAGCATGGAGGGAGGATGGAAAAGGGATACCATGGATATAGCAAACATATCCCTTGACAGACTGAAGGAATGTGCCTGATCCTGGCCAAGCAGACGTTGAACTTCACGCCATATTGCTTCAGAGGTAGGTCGCTTCTCCAGGCGGTGGAACAGCGTTCCATACTGGCCATACACGACGCAGGATGAGTGTAAAGCGTTAGAGCACTCATCCATACAGTACACCCGCCTCAGGCAGCACCATGCATGGGAACGGATTTGAGGCAGCAACAGAGGGTGGTGTGCGTATTTCCAAATAGTCTTCTGGGTCTCAAGGGAATAAGGTATGTCCATCATGTCCAGGTAGTCCACCCTGGATAGGACATGGGGCCATGTGGGTATCAAGCTGTCCAGAATGGATAGCCCCTGTAACTCTTGTGTGAACTGAGGAGAGGGGCGGCCTCTCTGGGCTGTGTGCCCACAAATATGGATTCTCCACTCAGCGCTCCACATGGAGAGAAGGATTCGTTTAAAGTGGGGCTTAGTACCATGAGGACCTGTGGCCGATGGGTGGGAAGCCAGATATTTCATTAAGGAGTGAGGGTGCGACGGATTGGTAAGGCCTAGGGCGCGGGAGAAGTTGGAGCAGGCCGCGCGGGACCAGTGTTGGGAGGGGAGCATAGGGGCGGTGACGGCTGCAATCCAGGTGCCCAGGATCTTGGCAGCATGGGCTTTAGAGTTGAGCAGGCCCATGCCACCATGACGACGAGGGTCAAACATGACCTCAAGCCGCACTGGCGGTGGGCAGCCTGACCAAAGCCACCCTTGCAGAAGGGCATACATAGATTTGAAAAAACCTGGGGATAAGGCGATGGCGTGGGCTCCAAACCAAACTTTGGAGAGAAGCATAGAGTTGGCTAAAACAACCCTGCCAGTAAGTGAAGTAGGGTGTGCTCTGAGGGAGGCGATGCGCTTTGTCACATTTTCTATAATATGAATTTCCATTACTGCTGAGGCATACCCGCCTGCCTCTACCCACACCACCAGATGGCGGACAGGCCCAATGGTAGGGTGTGGCACGAAGGGGAGCACAAGTTGGGCGGTGTGGGGTAGGCAGGGAAGGTGAGCACGTGTGCGAGCAGATGGGTCGGGCTGGACACAGGTCGCTGGGGCCCAACAGGTTTGATACTGACCAAGGAGGATAATTTCATTTTTGGAGGCGTTCAGTGCAGCATTACTTACCCGGGAATAAACCTGGATGAGACCTTCAAGCGCGCGTGCATCTTGATTATTAGACACCCCAACCACACAATCATCTGCAAACGCCATCATCTTGACTGGGGCTTGGCCTGATACATGGACCCTAGTAAGGCGGGCATTCACATTTCGAAGTAGTGGGTCAAGGCTGAAGTTATATAAGAGTTGGCTAAGGGGGTCCCCTTAGCGTAGGCCCCTTTGAAGGCAGACTATTTCCGTGAGGAAGCCAGGGCCACATACTGCCATTGTTGCAGATTCTGTAAGCATCATCACCCAGTTGATGAAGTGAGGGTTAAGCGGAATTGGTAAACCAGACCCTGAGGTATTCCCAGTTTACTAATCATAGGCATTCTGTTGGTCCAAGAATACTAGTTCTCCAGAGGCTGTGGACTGGCATGTGTTAGCCACAGAGTGCACATTGTCCCAAATCAACCTTCTGGGTATGAAACTGAATTGTTCTGGGGAGATGGTGGCAGAGGCTACAATCCCTAGATGGTCAGCCATGATTTTAGTTAAAATTCGGGTCCATGTTAGCTAGAGAAATGGGGCGCCAGTTGGCTAGGTCTAACTTATCCCCTTTCTTGAAGAGTGTAATGGTGAAGGCCTCTTGCCCTTCTGTTAGAAGGTGCGTATCTAGAAGGCTCTGGTTAAGGGAGGCAAGCAGCAGTGGAGATAGATATCTGAAGTACTTCTTATAGAACTCATATGGAATGCCATCAGAGCCTGGGAACTTCTGATTTGGTGCACCACGGATGGCGGACCATATTTCATCTGGAGTAATCAAATTCATTAACTCTGGGTATCAGGAAATGGTGCAGATGTGAGTGCTATTGAGAAATTTCGCTATTTTGGCCACGGAATTGGATCAGACTAGTATAACTCAGAGTAATACTTTTGTATTTTGATTGCCACATCAGCCGGCATATCCGCAACAGAATTGTCTGACCTCTGCACCTGTGTGCAGGCCACGCTCTAGCGTGGTGCAAAGAATTTTATAAAAAAATAAGTGGAGCATGTGCCGCCCTCTGTTATGTGTTTGGCCCTGTACTGAACACAAACCCAATGTTTGTGCTGCCTTTCAAGTGCGTTGAGGTGGGTGGCTGCTTCTGCCCACTTCTGGCCCCAAGCAGGGCTGTAGCCTGTGGCTGGGATGTTGGACTCCAGGTGTGCCAACTCTGCCAGAGCGCGCGAGATGACAGCTGAGGTAGCTTGTGAGCATCAGGAGGAGAGGTGGCGAGCGTGGCAGATGGTATCCGCTTTGAAGGCTGACCATGTGGAAATTGGGTCTGCACAAAACGGTGTAATAAACTCTTTTGTTGAAGTCACAGATTCCACCCATGTGGAAAATCCTGCTGACGCGAGTTCAGGTGGGCGGAGTTTGCACCAATGCGGAGCCCTAGCCACTGTGATGGTTAGGTGGTAGGTTATCAAGACCAGCTGGTGATCAGAGAAATCAATTTTTGATGTGTGGAAGTGGGAAATATGGGATTAAAATTGCACTGGTGTGAGGATAAGGTCGATGCGGGACATGGACCTTAACTGGCCATTGTGGACATGGGGATGCATCATGTTCTTGAGCAGTGGAGCTTGCCACAGCAGCGCGTCAAACAACCCAAGGGTGGCCTTTAGAACGCGAAGATCTATGTGACCCTGGGGGGTGTGGGATGAGGAAGGCCAGCGGTCCATGGATGTGTTTAACTAACAGTTCATGTTGCCAACTACAAAAGGGTTTAGAGTAATGGAAGGGATTTGAATAATGAGAAAAATTCCTGATGCTCTCGTGCACAGGTCAGGGCATAAATGTTGACAATAGCGTGTGCCACATTGGCCCATGAAAATGTGACAACAAGGACTTGGCCATCGAGGAAGGATTCAGATGATAAAAATTAAAAAAAGTTTTTTTTCTGAACAAGCACCCCACAGTGCTCAGATCAGAAGGAAAGGGAAGGGAGGAGCATGGTTTTATAAGCGTCCTTGGAACCTCGTGGACAGTGGGACTCCTGGATGTCCAGGATGTCCACGGGTAAATTTTTTTGTAAAAAACTCAGTTTCCTAGCCCAGGATGGCGAGGCCTTGAGTCCAGCGATGTTCAACGTCCCTAAAGTGAAGGCTCCCCCCATTGCACCTTAGGTGCAAGGGGGTGAGCACCTGGGCCCACCAGCCTCCTCTGGATCCCCACAGGCCTTCACGGCGGTGCAGGTGTTTGCAGCAACGCTATCAGAAGATTTGTTAATTTTAGCAGACAGGTTCCCGTTGGCTTTTGCCTTCACTTTTGGTTTCCCCACTGTCAAATGAATTTTTTGTGGTGCGGTTAAGTTTGGTGCACCAATGTTTGGGTCAAAAAAAATTTCAGGTAGGTTGGAGACTGAATCAGTTCCAATTGGGTCTTGGCCACAAAGGTTGGGTGAGATTGAGTCGCCCATAAGATCCTCAGATTGGGTGGCCCAATTGGCTTGGGCATCCCAATCTGATTGGTTGAGGGATTCCCAAGTTGCTTCTGCCACGAAGGTTTCAATTTCCTCCTGGAGTTGGGAGTGTGGGATAGTGGAGGCGACCTTGGCCGCTTTCTTGGCCGCGGCCCTGTGGCCTGTTTGGCCTTCTTTTGCTCTTGAGGGGAGACAGGCTTTACTAGTGTGCAGCAGCCTTGTGCTCCCCAAGGAAGGCCTCTTTTGTACTGGTGGTTAGTTTATAGTGAGCCTCCCCGTTGGTCATGGCCGCTGAGGGGTGCTCTTGGAAGGTGATGCCCTCATTGGTGGGGCATGCGTGTGCCTTATGGCTGAACGCGTCACTGTGGGTACAGATGGGGGGTGCGCTGTCTACGGTTACCCGGAAAGAATGGGTGGTATGCCCCTCAATATCAATAAAAGTTGAGTGCAGGATCTGGGTTAGGTCCTTCACAATCTCCTCAGTTGGGGTCAGAACTGCAATGGCTTTGCCAGTGCACAGGTGTGGCATCAGCATAAAGTTTTGCATCTCAAAGGATTGTATTTTGCTGTATATGGTGATACCAGCTTTCAGGTGCTGCTCCAGAATGGCACGCTTGACCGTAGTGGGCAAAAAGTCAAACGTGAGGAAAATTTGGTTAGATTTTGTCCATCTGGTGCACTTAGTTTCGATGACCTGCTGCCCTTTGGGGAGGTCAATCACAACGCACACTGCAGCGGCTTCATCTGCTGCCTCCTTGTCTTCAAAACCAAGATCCAGCCAACTGCATGACATGGAGTGAGGTGTTTACACCACGGTCAGGAAATGATTGTGCACATCCCCACAAAATTTTTCCCACAACGCCGTTTGCTGAATATCCAGGAACACCCAGACTCTGTATTCCACCAATGAGAGTGGTTGAGAGTGCGGCGTGTTGATGTACTGGTTACATCGCACCTGCCAAGTGAGGATTTCTGGGGAAATAGTAACCGCCAGTTTTTTATTTTTATCTAATCCACCAGTTTCTCCAGGGCATTTGCAAACGTTGGAAGTCGCTGGCCTACATCCTGTGCCTTTTACCTTACTTGCCCAACTGCTCCCTGACATTGGCGCAAACTAATCTCCTCTGTGAAAGATCAAACTAAATTCATACTTGAATCAAATAAGTTGCAAAAGTGATTGTAACGAGAGAGAAAAGTCAAATGAGGTCCCATATAAGAAAGGGAAATAATATCTAACAGCAAGCAAGATAGCCAGGCATTCCTTATCAGTGACGCTATAGTTGCAATCTGCTTTAAAGAGTTTTTGCTGAAATAAAAAATGGGGTGATCAACCCCATGCTCATCTAGTTGGGCCAAGATAGCTCCAACCGCGTAACCTGAAGCATTAGTAAACAGCATAAAGGGTTTACTATAATTAGGGTGGCGCAGGATAGGCCGTTTCCGCAGCAGCTTTTTTAGCATCTCAAAAGCAGCTTGTTGTTCCGCACCCAAATGGAAAGTGGTGTTTTTAGTTAAAAGTCATACAAGGGGCTCACTGATCTGAGCGAATTTGGGTATGAATTGATGGTAGTACCCCATAATTCTCAAAAACACCTGAATATCTCGGATGTTTTGTGTAGAAGGCATCTTGCATATTGCTTTGACCTTATCTTTTAGAAACTGGATCCCATCTGAGGAGATAGCGTGGCCCAGGAAGTCCAAATTCTTTTGTAAGAATGTACATTTGGAGGGCTTCATCTTAATGTGAGAGTCCCACAAACGTTGGAAAACTTTTTTTAGCTAAGAAAGGTTCTCATTAAAAGTTTGGGAGAAGAAGGTGATATCATCTAGATATACATTTGCGCAACTAAGCTTTAGTTCCTGTAAGATGCGGTCCATGGCTCTCTGGAAAGATGTGGGCTCATTCACAACCCTTGTGGTAGTCAAATAGGTTGGAAAAGACCTTCACTGCAGATAAGCGCTAACTTTTCCTAGTCTTGTGGAGAGAGGTTCATTTATTAGTACCCACTAGCCAAGTAAATGGCGGAAAAGAACTTGGAACCAGATAATTGGGCCAGTGTGTCATCAATTCTCAGGATTAGGTAGCTGTCCTTCTTGGTGAGGTTATTCAGCTTTCGGTAGTACATAACTACTTGATGTCCATCATTCTTCTTCCTTATGCGCTTTAGTGGAGTTGACTGGGGACTTTGAGGAGGCACCAGTAGCCCCATGTCCAGATAATTTTTTTAAGCTCCGTCATCATCTGGAGCTCAACTTTTGATTTCCAATAAGGCTTAGATCGAATAGGCTTGGCATCACCAACATCAATAGTGTGGCACTAACCCTTCATATGCCCATAGTCAGTATCAGATTTGGAGAAAAAATCACTATGTCTCCAGTAAGGAATGAACATTATTAAGTTCAAGGGGATTTAGATCATCTGAAATCTGAACTTTGGGCCTAGCGCATATCATTTGGTCAGTGAGTAGTCCCATATCTAGCATAGATCCATTATAATGGACTTGTTGGATGTCCCCTATGGGAAGCAACAGGGCTTTTCCAATCTCCTGATGCTTTTTGACAACCATGTCCTTGTTAGTGAGATTCCCTAGCAGAATATTGATAGGTCACTGGTAGGCAGGGTCTAGGATACCTGGCAGCACCCAAGGTTCTAAAGGGCTTATTCCATCAACGCTTGTTAAGTGCAGAAGGCAGTTGTAGGGATTTGCATAGTAATTTTGGTGTCTATCACCCTTTGTTCACCCTGCTTTAACAACTACCTCATCTGACACATATACTGGAATGCCCTCTGAACCATCCTCAGAGTCAGGCAATTTTTTGTATTTCTGCCCAATGTGGTATAATTAAGGGTGAAGGAAGAAGAAGGGTACTCAACTACGCATGTATTTCCTTCTTCTTAGGCTCATAGTTTGTAAAGTCTAGGGAAACCTCATAATTTAGAAGGGAGAGAAATAACTGTTTCAGATTAATAATTCCCTCATACTCAATCATGAATTGCATGCCAATGAGTAGGTCGTATGCGTTGTTGGTTAATGCTACAGAGGGGGCGGCCAGTAGGAGCTTACCAATATGTATGGGTATAGAAGAGTAGGCTCCAACAGCTCGAGTATTGTTAGGCCCTGAAGCTCCAAACTCTTTTGAATAGTCCAGGTCAGGCGCCAACTTGTTTTTATTGATGAGCTTTGATTATACCACGTTCACTGGAGCAGCCATATCAAGGATAGCTAGAAAGCGCACCTTATTGATAAAAACCTCTGCCTTTGTTATTGTGTTACCAAAACTAGGGGAGGGCAAAAACCTCCTTTAAACGGAGAGTAGAAGCAAGGCGTTGAGCCATCGCAGGGTAATTGTCTTTAATATGTTGTAGAAATATGAACCTGCTGGGTGAATTAGATTATTGTCGCAATAAGCTGATCAGCATCACTAGTGGTTTTGATCACCTCTAAAAACCTCAACAACTGGCGAAGATAAGTTTGTCATGGTATTAAGGCTATATCAATTCATTCAGACTTTAACCTATCCAAAACCTGCGCTTCCATTGGAGCTCCCAAAAAATGTTACACTGCGTCTTCACCACCCCCTACAGACTCATCATCAGAGGGATTGTCAATGCATCACAATGAGTTACTAAGAGGGGGCGGAAAAACCAGCTTAATTTCCTCACATGGAATGTCTTTGTCACTCTCATCTACCCTTTTGACCTTTAGAGGGAGCATCGTGGCTGTGCCAACTTTTGGGGAAAGGTTGGAAGTATAATGGCTTTGATGTTTTCCTTAGTAGTGATTGGTTTGAGCTGCCCCATATTGGCAGGTTTTGAACCAGAGGCAGCCTAAGTTGAGGCTGAGGGGGAATAAGCAGCGGCTTAGGTGGGTGTGATGTGTTATTCATATTAGTAGACTGCTTGCAAGAGAGGGACCAGGTAAAGTGATAACTGACTTCACTGGCCTTACTTTTGAACTTGAAGCTAGAGGGTAGCGCTTTTCCTAACTGCCAATATTTCCTGCTTATCCTCACATGGGGTAGGAGCAATTTATTGCTGCTAAAGCTGGGTTCCATATTGATACAGTCATAGAAGAGGCTAGAGGAGTCAGAAATGAGACTCGCTTTGAGCTTTTTTCAGAGGTTCAGGTTCATAGAAGTCAGTGTAAATATTTGAGTTAGTCTTGATCATTACATTCTGACTTGGATTCAGATTTTCCGAATCTAAGTTGTATCACTTTTAGAAATTTTTTGGTTTGGTTGTTTTGGGAGCTGGGTTTTGCCTAACTCGAGTTGTAGATTAGGCTTGTGCAAGCCTAATCAATGACTCAGATGAGGCCCCAAGGAGCTGCCTTTATAAGGCGCGCCTTCTCATTCCAAAGTTCACTTTGGAACTTTAAGTCATTTCCCCTAGCATTCCCTTCCTGGGGAGCATTGTTGGTTGCTCCTCAGATGAGCTATTGACAGCAGGGCCTTTTTTATTTCTATAATAAAAATAATGGTTAATTTGGGGGTTTGCATATTTCGCTTACCTGTGGGTCTTTTACCCTGCTGGGGAGCTATTTTGAGCGGGTTGGGACGTTCCAACTCCTCCAGAGGACTTTGCATAACCAAACAGGATTAGGTGAGTGTTGGGTTTTTTGGGTGCTGAGGGTGCCTTTCCCAACATGGCTGGCCGGTTTGGTTACTTGTTGGTGCACCAAAAGAATATTTTAATATATGCGGTTAAAGAACTGGAGGCTTTCTGGTCCATGACGTTATTACAAAGTCATTATGTGCTGCATGCTGCCAATCCCCAGTTTGGCTGACCTCTGTGGTCACTTAGTCTCAGTTGTCAGGAACCAGTACAAGTGGGAGCCGGTGACTGATGGCCAACCCTGGACTTGAAGTAAAAGTTGGTTAATTTTCCCAGTTGAGCCTCCCGCTCACCAGGGATTCAGTGGCACCAAGGGGACCTGTCCCGGAAAGACTCCCTCACCCATGGATGGTCCGCCCAGAAAGGAGTTGGACATCCATCCGCACTGCCTGTGCACCCATCTTGTGCTTCTGTTGGGGAAAGCGCCTTCCTGATTGGGATGGGTAGACCATCGCCAACAGAAGTCCAGGAGGGGGGGCACAATACAGCCAAATGCTGGGCGTGCATCCTTGGGCCAGGTGGGCCGACTCTGGCAGCCCAGTGCCAATTTTCTCTCACCATTTGTGTTCCCTCAAGGGGCCTGGAGTGCATCTGGGCTAATTTTCCTGGGGCTTGAGGTAACTCGCCCCAGGAAGCCCTCATTGTTGCAGCCTTCCGCTGTGGGGCCCAATTAAGGGAGGGGCCCTCCTCTAGTGGGGGGGTAGTATTTTAACAGTTGAGTTTATCTTGATCATTACATTCTGACTTGTATTCAGATTTTTGAATCTGAGTCAGATTTCTTTTAGAATATTTTTAGTTTGTTCATTTTGGGTGCTGGGTTGTGCCTCACCCGAGTTGTGGATTAGGCTTGTGCGAGCCTAATCAATGCCTGGTTGAGGTCCCTGAGGGGCTGCCTTTATAAGGCGCGCCTGTCCATTCTGAAGTTCAAATCAGATTTCTATTTCATTTCCCCTAGCATACACTTTCTGGGGAGCATTGTTGGCTGCTCCCCAGATGATCTATTGATGGCAGGGCCTTTTTATGTCCAGAATAAAAATAAAGGTTAATCTGGGGTTCACATGCCTCACTTACCTGTGGGTCTTTTAACCCTGCTGTGAAGCTATTTTGAGCGGGTTGAGACGTTCCAACTCCCCCAGAGGGCTTTGTATAACCAATTAGTATTAGAGGAGTGTTGGGTTTATTGGGTGCTGAGGGTACCTCTCCCAACATGGTTGGCTGGTTTGGTTGCTTGTTGGTGCACCA
The DNA here is from genome assembly GCA_022478985.1 of Massospora cicadina. NCBI lineage: Eukaryota > Fungi > Entomophthoromycota > Entomophthoromycetes > Entomophthorales > Entomophthoraceae > Massospora > Massospora cicadina. Next base: position 48,110 of record JAKSZP010000619.1, read on the forward strand.
AAAGCATATTTTATATAGGCGGTTAGAACTGGGGTTTTTCAGGTCCATGACAGTCAGCCACTACTATTAATTCCTCTTTGATATCCCGTACCATTTGAAAGGTATGCTTGACTGTGGAGATATAAATTGCTAAAGAGGGATACGATGCCAAACTAGCCACTATAGCATCAATAGAATCATCTGGTGGAAGCAGCTTGGCCAGAAACAGAGGTTGAGTTTTGTTATAGAATTGCTCAACAAATGAGGGGATCAATTCTCCCTCTTGCAGGCTAAGGCACATAAAGCCTGTTTTAGCCGTTATAAACTCTGCATGGAACCAAACTCGTCAATCAGCGCTTGTTCAACCTCCACCCAGGTGTTAAGTGTGGTCATTTGAGGAACCATGATCTCTTGAGCCATCTGACTCAATCTGAGTTGGATAAACTTGGTTTTTGAAAGTCAGTCGCACCTTCCATCCCAGATTCATAAAACATAAAGGAAGGAGGCGATAATGCCTTCACCAGTTGTGAAATTGTCCCTTAATGGAGGTTTAATTATAATAAGGGGCCCATAAGGGACTTGGGGAGAGTGCTGCTCAAGCCTTTTGAGGCGAGCCAAAGCACTAGCTAGATGATTCTCTAAAGCAACTAGCCTTTTCTGGAAGTTTTGAATTACACTTTCAATAGGGCAGGTTCAATCTCGAAGTTACACTGGGTGGATTCTCCAAAAAGCGATAAAATTGAAGTAAAATACAGGTTATGATTTAACCTACTTTTTATTTTTGAAAAAAGGAAATATTTATAGGCTTTTTTATAGTTTTTTAATCTATCAGAGTGAATTAATCTCTGCACAATCAAATCTTCAATCAATTGATCGGGATCAGATTGACCATTAATCTTAATAGATTACAATAGATTGCTCACTCCTTCTGATGATGTCAGGGGAACTGATAAAGTGGATTTTTCAAAGATATGAGAATTTTGTGAAATCCTGACACTTCCCCCCTCAAGATTCAATTTCGGTGGAGTATGACTTCTTAAAAACCTAGGATGACTACAATTTACCACTATACCAGTTTTAATATGAACAATTGAATACTTTAATCCTTTTCAAAATATAACTCTATAGGGACCAGACCAATCAGTTCCCAACTTTTCAGTCCGTCCACCCGGCTGAGAATTATAGTAATAACAAAATACTCAATCTGGTATTTAGGTAAGACAGTTTTGTTGATTGCTTTTTAAAGTCTCTCTTTGAGTGGTATTTTCAATTGAATTCATTGCTTGAGCCTGGAGGTGGATAATCTCATCAGCCAAAGTTCTCATAATTAGATCGGAATTTTCTGGGATGCTTTTCTCAAGGATTGTCTTAACACTAGAAGGGGACTGAAGGATCCTGCCCATATATACACTTAAATGGGGACATCTTGATAATGCAGTGGTAGCTTATCTGATAAGCAAACAAGGCACTAGGCAAATAATAATTCCACTGAGTCGGGTCAGTGAATGCCATCTTCCTTAGAATTGAGACCAGAGTTCTGTTAACTCGTTCAATGACCCCATTTGTGGATGGAATATATGGGACAACAAATCGCTTAGTAGTGTTAGATAATTTTGATAGTTCCTGTATAAGTTGCAAGGTAAAACTAGTCCCATTATCTGACATAAGGACCTTTGGACATCCATGTTGGGAAATGATATGCTGATATAGGAATAACGCTGTAGTCTTGGCTGAAGGGGTAGCAATGGAATTGGCATCAACCCATTTTGTTAAATGGTTGACAGCCATCATGATATACTGATGACCATGCAATCCTCGAGGAAAAGGACTACAACATCAATGCTGACCACCTCAAACGCCTTAGTTGGGGGAATAACTTGATGTTGATATGTAGGGTTGGTAGTTCCATGGCTTTTACAAATAAGACATGAGTCAAGGGTCTCTCGAATGAACTCAGTTATGTTGTTCCAATAGTATCAAATCTTCAAACATTCTTGAGTCTTCTTCAACCCACTATGGCCAACTTTCTCATGTCCTTCCATGACAGCATGAAATCTAGAGTTGGGATGCAGAAGGGGCAACCACTTAGATTTGACTTTCTTATATAAAGATCCATCTTGAATCATAGTATTTTTGGTAATTGATTTTAGAAAGGCTCAATCCTCTTCAGTCTCTCGATCCCATAAATCAGGTCGTCCTTTAAGATTAAGCGTTCTTCTTTTTTAGTTCCAAGGTCAGAATAGGCAGTTGAGACAGCCCTTCAGCATTTTGGTGCTGAGCCCTGAGCGATGAACAAAGGAGAAATCGTAATTTATCAATCTTAAAGCCCAACGGGCCAACCTCCCATCAGGATCGTTCATATTCTGCAACCATCATAAGGAGGAATGATCAGTATTAAAAGTGAAATGGTTACCATATAAGAAAGGGCAAAAGTGCTTGATTGCCAAAATTACTACCAAACATTCCCTATGAAGCCAGTAACACTATAATTTTGTTTGGCCTTTGACAAAGTTTTGATATAGTAAGCAACAGGATGATCATTCTTTCTTCATCACACTGAGATAAGATAGCCCCAATAGCGACATTGCTTGCATCCATATATAGAAAGAAAGGCTTATCAAATTGAGGATGAATTAGGACAGGTGCCTTAATCAAGGCAATATGCAGAGAATAGAATGACTGTTCTTGAGCTGACCCCCCACTCAAAAGACACTCCTTTTTGCAATAGGTGAAATAAGGGCTCATCCATATCAGCAAAGTTGGTGTGGGATCCACCAACAGA
>JAKSZP010000620.1:0-50653 GCA_022478985.1 Massospora cicadina
TGACTGCTCCTGTGCACAAAACTCTTCAAGGAGGTCTTGCATTCCGTTACCCTTGCCATAGCAAGGACTTTGAAGCTCTCAACTCGTGCACCATTTGTTAGCCCAGGTTCCCTATAACCTGGGTCACTTAACCCTTTCCAATATGTGCACCGCGCCACTTCCACTGGCATTTTTATCATAGATCTCGCTTTTCTATGCCTAAGCTGTTATTGCTCGCGCACCTTCTTCTGGGCTCTAATGGTTATGGCACTAACGGCCAGTTCCCTGACATGGGCCTTGTGCACTGTGCACTACCATGCTGGGAATAGAGAGTTATAGACACTCTCCTTACAATTACCAGTCTTAGCTTAATGTAAAGTTTTAGGAACTGACAGAAGTAAAATAAAGTAGTGTAGGAGTTAGCTTTAGTCTCATGAGTGTTCAGTTTGGCATGATGAGGGATTGTCAAGATTTTTGGTCTCCTCATCAAAAAAATAAATATAGGGAGACATTAGGTTTAGATAGCTTAGTTAGAGCAACTGTAAGTCACAGCGTCAAGAAACATGGTGGCGATGCAGTCAGTTGGGTTTGCTGCTTCATTTGGCTTGTCAGTCTGTTCCACTTCATATGCACGATTTAATCAAGGTTTCCTTGTTTGCTTAAGTAGCTTTAATTCCAGAGTTGGATAAAGATAGTATCAACGCAGAGGACAGGGAGGGCGCTGAAGCATTTAGGTTGGTTTTTCTAGCATAGTAACAGTGGGAAACGTTGATAAGGAAATAAAAATAGCACCAAGGATTTTGATTGGTATCTGTTATAATTTTGAGAGGTATCACTAGGATCAGTTGGGTTATCCGCACAGGTCAAACCCACTGAGAAATGGACAGATGATGCGGGGATTGCCAGTCCTTTTGGACGCACTTGAAAATATACTAAAAATAGGAGCAATTGCCCCAACTGGTTCTTATATTTATTTTTATAAATACAGCTACTTTATCGTTGTCCCATCACATCTGCACTAAAAACAACCTAACCTTCTCTCAATTGCCCATTTCACTTATATACGTCAGCTTCAGGCGATAATATTTTCATTGCTTAGGTTATTCTATTACGCCAATTCTCCTCAAATTTGGCTTGTTATTTTAATCCTCTGTCGCCCTATTTGTAGGTGATTTACTTTGTATTCGTCAAGTGTTGACATCGCCTTATCACCATATCGCCTTATATAGAGGCAACCAATAAACTCATTACATCCAATAAAGACCCATTATATCCCAATATTGCCTCATCTTGAGGTACTCAAATAATCATAACTGATACTATGTTTGGAAGATCCTGCCCAGCTATCCCACGATTATAGTCCAGTCATATCAAAATCGCGACATTACCCCCTCCTTGACTGTACAATAAGATCCTAATGTTTGTAAGGTCATAGGAACTTCACGTTTACTGGGTTAATGATCCAACCACTTGTAGGATCCTTGATAGTATATGCATAGACTCCAGTTATCTCTATTACTTCAAATGGACCAACCCAAATACTAGCTAGCTTGTGCTTCCACCCAAATCCAAGCTGATCATGAAAGAGAACCATATCGCCTTCCTTGAATGGCGCCAACCCGCTATGACATGCTTGATCAGCGGCCTGATTCCTAATCTTCTTAGCCAATCTAAAGGAATATGCTCCGTTTTGTAGTTTGATCAGAATGTTCATGAGGTTAGTCAAATAGCGGTGGGGTTCTAGTACGCCAGTGTCTTCTACACACGCATAAAGCAACGCTGGAAGAGCTGGGTGTCATCCATATAGTAAATGGAAGGGGCTCTTCCCTGTGGCGGAATGGTAACTAATTTTATAAGCGAACACGGCGGGTGAAAAGGGTGAGCTCCAATCAGAAGGGCGATCCATTACTATTTTTGGAGTATGTTCACCAGAGTTCCATTCACTTGTTCGACCATTATATTGGACTCAGGGTGGTATGGTGTCATCAGAACCCCATGGATTCCCATAAGCTCATTCAGCTTGGGGAGGATGTGTGAAGTGAAGTTGATTCCGTTACCAGTGAGAATGAACTGAGGGCAGCCATGTTGCTGAATGTATCATTCCATTATGAACTTGGCCACTGTGACCGCCCCTAAATCCTATATCGCCCGTGCTTCAACCCAACAGGTCAAGTGGTTGATAGCCACCAGAATGTACGTACACCAGTTATCTCCTGTCAGAAAAGGACTGATGACATAAAAGGAAACCATATGCCAAGCAAAATGTGGTTTCACTACCTGGTAAAAAGTCTTATGGCAGAATGGCTTCTCCACTTTGCACTGATGGCAACAGGAAATGGTTTCAAGCAAATCAAAGCTCATGCTTTCCCAATAGTACTGAGGGTACAAAGACTCATTTGTCTTGTGCACACCATAATGTCTGACTGATTTGTGGGTGCTAATAATAATTCCTGGCATTGCTGAGGGTCGCAGAAAATTCACCATATAATCGCTGATTCGCTTGTACATTTCCCCATTCCATTGTAAGGAATTCGTTTGCATCTCATTCAACGCTTTGATCACTTGGGGTGGTTCTTTGTTGTATTTTCCGCTGAGCATCTTATCATACATCACATCACTGAGGTCTGCCGTCATGGCAACAGTCAGCAATTGAGATAAAAAGTCAGTGTTCTGATGCTTTACTCCTGAGCATTGAAGGATCTCGAAGTCATAAGCCTGCAGCTTAAGAGACCATCGAGCTAAACGCCCTTCAGGTTCTTTGAGGTACTTCAACCAGCTAATGATGCGTGATTTATTATGACTTTAAACTTTTCTCATGTAAGTAGAATTTGAATTGCTTATATGCATAGATCACCGCCAAGCACTCCCACTTGTCACAATTTATTACGCTCATGGCAGTTCATATTTTGACTTCAGTATGCTACAGGGTGCTCCTCTCCCTCGTCATCTTTCTTAGAAAGTACCGCCCCAACAGCAGAAAGGGACGCATCCATCTGAACAATGAACTCCCTATCAAAGTTTGGATAGCATAAACCGTTGCACTGATCAGTGCCATACAAAGTGTATCAAAGGCGTATTGATGACGTTCCATCCATTCAAACACAGCAACCTTTTTAGAAGCTCAAATAGAGGCCCCCAAATACAGCTAAAGTTAGGAATGAAGTTTCAGTATTAACTGAATATTCCCAAAAATACCCGTATGTCACATTTACTATTAAGTTTAGCCATTTTATGGATGGCCTCCACCTTAGTTGGCTGTGGTTTCAGCCCCTTAGAGTCTACCACAAACCCCAGGTATTCTAACTGGTTTTTGAAAAAGTTACGCTTTCAAGGTTTAATTTTAATGCTCGCCTCAGCCAGCCAGCGGAATACTGCTTCAAGGTGGTCGAGGTGCTCCAAAAAGGTTCGAGAGAAACCATTAATATCATCAAGGTATATGAGGACACATGACGGCTTCAGGTCACCGAGAATAGTGTCCATGGCTCGCTGAAATGTAGCTGGGGCGTTACACAGCCCTTTAGGCATCCAAGTTGGTTAAAAAAGGCCTTTGGATGTGATTATGGTGCACTTTTCTTGTTCGCCTAGGGAAACTTGATTTTCCAGTAGCTTGATATTAAGTCCATTGCAGAAAAGTAGTGGGCAACTCTAGTCAGTCCAGAGCATCATTAATTCTGGGCAAGGGATATGAATATTTTTTTGTAATACTGTTAAGCTTCCAATAGTCTATCACTACACGGTTAGTGCTGTCCTTCTTTTTTACAATTATAACAGGCGAAGCCCATGGGTTCTTGTATTGTTCAAGCATCCCTTGTTGTAATAACTTGTTGATTTCCTTAGTAACTACATCTTCCGCTGACTGAAAATGGCGGATAGGCTGAGACCTTATTGAAGGATGATTGCCGGTGTCCAATTGATGGACCACCCCCTGAGCACACCCTAAATCATTATCGTCAACAGTGAAAATCCCCTTGTATTTATGATATAAAGCTATTGCTTGGTATTTTTGTTCATCTGATAATCCTGTTAAATTACTCTGCAGTACCACCATTAGTACATTGGCCAACGTTTTGAGCGGTAGAACAAATTCATCCAATTATCTGAAATCATGAACCTGAAAGACCTCATCTATGGGAATCAGATGTAGATACACTACAGTTTGGTGGCGGCAGATTTTCATTGGTTCGCTCTGCAGGTTTGCTAACAAAACCTTTATCTCCCCATATCCCAATAGTAGAATTCCTGGAGCCACGTGCAGCTCAAACCATGTTTTTAATGATAGAGCCCAATAACTTCCCCATATAACACACTCAGCACTTCCACCTCTAACTCAGTATTCACTAAGACTTGATGGCTGGAAGGGATAGATATGTGCCCTGCCGCTTGAAGAGGTATCCCTTGATATTCATATATCTGCTGGGGGAGGGCCCGATTATTGCGCTTTAGTCAATGGTAGCAAACAGGCCATACCCCATCACTATAGGCATGGTTGATATGGCTCATATGCACCGGATCCTTTGGAACTCCACTAGTAGTAAAGTAAATTGGGATCCTCTGACCCAGAATGGCGAGGTCTCCTCCATCATATCAATGACAGCCCTGAAAAGATGCAGGAAAGCGGTCCCAATTAAAAGGTCATAGTTTTCATTTGGTAATACAATCGCCAAATCCACAATGACAATGGACCCAAAGTGCAGAGGTAGCGCACTATAAAGTCCCTCAGAGACAGTGCTTACAGCTCCAGCAGTTCCGTAAACCATGCGATGGTCCACATCAGGTCTCAACATCAATTTTTGAATTAACTTAGTAAAAACTATGTTGGCTGGAGCATCAGTATCTATTATAGCGCGAACTCTATTTTCACTACAAATATATCACAGTATAAACACTCAGAATAAGAAGAATATTGACTGTTTAATATGTGTACATTTATTTGCTCTCTTTTCCTAAAAAAACATAATCCCCTCTCCGAATGGGGGTATTCTCTGACAATGGCATCTACTGGAAGGGCGACGTTCACTCCTTTCAGAGTTGGCGCATCTGCGGCAGAATCAAGTTGGTCTAGGGAGCTTGATCAAGCATTTGACAGGCATAGGGCTTCAGTTGTTCAAGGGGCTCTTCTTCCGCCGTTGCCTTAGCTTGAGCTCAGGCTACTACATTTACTCCTCCAACCAGCTGCTGGTATAAAATTCTGTCATTGTACTGAGGAACTTTCACAGGGTATACTACTATTGATTTGGGGCTGTTTTGAGCAGGTATCACAGATGTAGAGGGTCCTGTCTCTACTCCGCGTACATCTTTTCCCTGGTAGTATTGTTCTTGTTGTACATAATTCACACGGCGATTATGGCAAAATTTTGCCAAATGACCAGGGCGACCGCATTCATAGCAGTTAACCCCATAAGAACCACATCCTGGGTTATCATAAGTGGGTCCAGACCGGAAAGGTTGGGTCATTCTGTATACCCAGTCCCAGGTCTGTAAGCCAATTATTTACAGTCGGCATAATTGGGTCCAGGTTGATAACTAGGTTGCTGGCAGTTGTCATGGCCAGCCCATTGACGCTGATCAAACTGTTGATTATAATTCAGCTGAGGACGAGGCGCAGAGTTATAGTAAGGCCGAGGATTACTAATCAGAGCTGGAGGAGGAAAATAGTATTCTCCAGATTATGAGGGTGCCTTGGCAGTGGTAGTCTTATAATCGAAATTTGACGGAGAAAAGTTAGGGGATACCTGACATAAAAACTGTACAATCTTAAGCAGAGGTATGTCATCATCCAGAAGCGGTAAAATAACATTAGAAAGTTTGAGATATGGCTTCACTGCGGCGGACATGGCAATGCACACGTCAGCTTCTGCTAAGTACCCAGCTCCAATCAGTACATGGGCTTCTGTTGTGAATCGATTAGCATACTCTATGAGAGTCTTATTTTTGATGGAATCTGATTATTAAGAATTCTGCTTTCCGCTGTGACATTTTTGAGTTTTCCCCAAACAAGCAGAGTACGGTGTCCTTTATGTCCTTATAGGTGAAAGAACTACTTGCGAGGTAACAGGTGTCCTGATTGGTGCTTCCTACATCCAGGGCAGATATTAACAACTTAGCCTTCCATTTATTGGAGGATCCTTCCACTGCAAACTCAAATTGTTTAAAGAACCCATGGATGTTTCCATTGAGGTAAAACGTGGGTACCTTTTTGATACTAACTTCTTCTCTCATACACAGTTTTTGGGCCCATACTGAGGAATGGAATGAGACCTAAAAATGGATTCTCGATGAGCAGTGGGATTAGTGGAAGTTGGGATATTTGTCACTTCAGGGTAGCATGACCTTTGTTCATAGGTGGTACCGCCATTACTTGAGGTAAGTGTTGTTCCAACTCATATGAATATCCGTTGCTATCATCTTGGGTGTAGTATCTTTGACCAGCGCTGTTTTCTCTTATGTATGATGCCTCTTCTTGATAGTCATCATTGTCCCAGTGAGACGACTGAGAAGGAGTGGTTAATCTTTGTTCTGCATATTGCAGCCGCTGGGTGGTATCATTTAGTCATTCAGCAAGTTCTTTGTTTTGTAGTCCCAAGATTCGCATTTGACTAAACGTACTATCAAGTTGGTGCATGACCACGTTGCGTTCTTGAAGGAGTTTGTCTTGTTTTTGAGTACCGCTTCAAGGTGAAGTTGAGTTCCTCATATCCAGCTGATGCGGTGTTTTGGGAAGACTCTCCAATGACACAGCTTGGGTAAGGCATGGCTGGTGACTGGAGTTCTGGAGTGTTAGGTGGTTGATCAATGGGCCCCCTGTAGTAAGCACCACTGTTATAATTTTGAACGGTATTGCTAGGATCCATTGGGTTATTTGCACAGGTCGAACCCACTGAGCAATGGATGGATGAAGTGGGGATCATCGATCCTTTGGATGCACTTGAAAATATACTAAAAATAGGAGCAATTGCCCCAACCGGTTCTTTTATTTATTTATATAAATACAGCTACTTTTTGCTGTCCCATCCTATCTGCACTAAAAACAACCTAACCTTCTCTCAATCGCCCATTTTGCTTATATATGTCAGCTTCAGGCATTACTATTTCTCATTGCTTGGGTTATTTTATTCCACCAATTCTCCTCAAATTTGGCTTGTTATTCTTAATCCTCTGTCGTCCTATTTGTAGGCAATTTACTTCATATTTGTCAAATGTTGACATCGCCTTATCACCTTATCACCTTATATAAAGGCGATCCAATAAACTCATTACATCCAATAAAGACCCATTATATCCCAATATCAACTCATCTCAAAAACTCAAATAATCATAACTGATACTATGTTCAGTGGATCCCACCTGGCTATCCCACGATTATCATCCAGTCTATCAAAATTGCGACAGTATCTCAATTTTCACTAGAACATTGAGGAGTTTTGGCACAGGAAAACTAATAAGGGCGCCATGACATTTGGGTTTACTGCTTCAACTTTGTCAAGTTCATCATTAGGGCAGTGAGGAGCATTGGTAACCAAAGCGGGGAGACAATCATTTGGTCAATCTCAAAATTATTCTTTGAATCCAGCATCAATAGCCTCCGATTCTTTAGCTGTAACAAGTTTGAGTACTACTAACTTATCACAGGTTCATTTGGAGATAGACGGGTAGATTTGGAAGCACTCATTGCAGAGTTGCTCCACCATTGAAATAAATTGTTCTGATTCATTATAGCATAAACCCTATCAATTCTTCCTCAGCCACTAAATACTTTTTGAGTTCATAATCAACCCTATCAAAGAGTTTAGCGCCTCTTCAGCCAAGTCCTTAATAAGTTCATGATGTTCACTAGTGGAAGTTAAGCCTACAATTGATTTCACATCTCAATTCCTTCATGGCAAATTTCAGTATTTAGAGGTAAACGAGGCTCATGCTGTCAACGGTATCTATGACATTTGGGAGCTCTGGGCGTAGTCAAACCACAGGCGGTAGGACCAGTTCTTATACAGAAGGTTGAGGACTTTCCCCTCTTCATGACCATCTTATCCTGATTCTTTGAAGGGACCCTTTGGTGTATATTTCTTTTTATTATCTCTGGTCTGCTTGCGTAAAGGTATGTCTTCGCCAGGTAGCCCTGGAAGATTCCCTGGCAAGGTCACCAATGTAGAGTTTTTATTTAAAATTAGAAGGAAAGTCCTTCAAATGCTACACGATTATTAGTCATTAGTATCTCCAGAGTTATCAACTAAGAGTCTTTCTCTCTCTAGGGAAATCACTTGATGAAATGGTCACCATTGAGGAAAATATCTGCTTATAAGAACAGGAAAAATCACTAGTACTAAAATAGGAAAAAGATTAGTATTATACTAGGTAAAAATGGAAGGGTAAAGGTTCCTTAATTTAATATCCTCCTAGCACTTTTTTATTTCAGGGAAAATGGGACTAGGCGAGAATAAGAATTGATGGCTAAGCTCTTCACAACAGCGTTGTCAAGGCGATTCCTCCTTAGGGTTTCACTTGACTGTTTAATGGGGTTAAATAGGGACTAGTTGATGATGATCAATTCATTGTAATAAAAAAAGTTTGGGACTTTAGTCCATCATAGCATCGGCTGACAGAATAGCAACTTATTGTTAAATTCAGCCCACTGCCAGGTGATGCATTGCTTAATTAATTATACATAAATAAAAGTATGAGGTAATCAAAACAATGAACCCTTCGGAACCCTGAAGTTGAGGCTTCCCTAGCATTGGGGCTAAGCTTGACACACAGCCACATCACAAGATTCCCTTAACATGTGGTATACTGCACTGGCTAAAGTCGTCATTTTCAAAACTGTCTTAGCGTTAAGTGTGGAGATCCATCTAGTTACAGCGTTGCGGTAATATCTTTGGAGGGTGTGTCCTTCTTTTCAGCGGCAAGTGATAGACAATATTGGTAAAATGTCCAGGTTGATGGCACTTAATTATAATATTTCATAAACAAAGCAAGTGCTCTAGTGGTTTAGAACTCTTTTTATTTATTTTTATCCTTTCCATAATGACGTAGATGGTCTTGCTTACTCATTAAGGGGGTATTTCCATGGCATTGATTCAATTTCATAAGTCCCTTGTTCATTAAGTAAAGTTTTAAGAGTCTTTAGGGACATAGCACTCTTTACTACTAGATTCATCTGCATCTTTGAGCTATTATGCATCAACAATAAACTTAGAAGAGCTGTCTTCGCAGTAGGTAAATCCATAGTTCCTGTAGTTCACAATTTTTAAGCATTGAGATAATAGCAAGAGGCGTAGTTTGCTTTGACTCATTCTTGCCATTTTTGTATGCAGGAACTATAGATTCCTGTTTTGGACGATTTATTCACTACTGAACTCTAAAAGTTGGATACTTTTTACTTTAATTCAATATAGTCCAGGTCATAGGCTCGTTCTAAGGACTCCTGAGCCTTGCAATTCATACGCCCTTGCACAAGGCGAAACTTTTGACGATTTTTTTTGCATCCATGATGTCCACTATATCTAGAGAAAACCAGCAATTGTTTCTTCTCTAAGTGTATACATGGCTTATAGTAAGGTATGAAGTTAGGATCTTCATCAAAAGGGCTGAAATGCATCATGATTGCGAAGCAGTCCTGGACAATTGCGTGGCAGCATGTTGAGTGACCATACTTTGCCTCCAATTGAATTACTGAGTGAGTAAAGGTAGGATCTGAGATACTCTGTAATTTTCCTTCAACTCGTCTATACTCTTGTCCAATGCAAAGAGCATGTTTTTGTGCTGTTCCAAGCACTCTCCACAATCTTTAATAGTAAAGATGTTTTATCAGTTCTCCTTTTCAAGAATTAAGATTTGATAATATGGTTTCTTTAAAAGTAAGAGTTAATTATAAATTAAGGTACTCTCACGATAGGCATAGAGGAAATTTGTACATCTTTTGTGATCTCCTTTATGCGCTCAAGCTAGGTACTTAGATCATGCATTCTAACTCAAGGTACGGAGTATTGAATGGAATACTTCCTCCCTTACTAGTAAGTCAGAGGAATCTTTTTATGATATAAAATTCATATCCACTTCATTGGCAACCTGTTCATGTGAAGTCTAATGATTCTCATTTAAGCCTGATGATGCCGCCCTTGTAGTGAGCACCACAGTCAGCTCACTAACCTTGCTCACTTAACATGTGAGTCTAGAAGGCTGCTGGGGTCTACTTCTTGCATATTAGGCACCAGACAACCGTCGCTTAGATAATAATCATTCTTAGAGAGAAAATTCTCCTCTTATGCTACCTGTTGTAGAATTAATATCTTTGGTAAACTGTAGCGCCCTTGGATATTTTCTTGTTGACAATCTATGAAATGTTTATGTGATGCCTGGGACTCAAAAGAAGCACATTCAACCACTCTATTGCAAACCCAGATCCAAAATATCCGCAATATAGCGTACTATGTTCATACAGATATGATCTAATACTGAATACTGTATTCTCTCGATTGCTAATTTCCAGACTAGCTGTAGGCTATTAGATCACTTACACCACTATAAGTGAAACAAAAAAATTAATAAAAATGAAAATATGTAAAAAAGGATTTTAAGTAAAAAGGAAGTACTTTTTTTCTAACGAAAAATCAATATATAAAATAAATCATAAATATGAATGATGAGATTTGGTTTAGAGATATTGCGGATTTTGAAGATCCCCTAGTGTGGCGAGCCTGATCGCTGCTTTAGATGCTCATCTATTTAGGCTAATTCCTGTATTCATGATCTCTTTATTGCAGTATGACTCTGAACCTAGATGTACAGGGGCCCTTTCTTCAGTCCAAGCTTCTAAATTGTGGGCAGTAGCATCCTCTTCAGTTATTGCTTGGTTACCAAATTAGGTGATATGGTCATTGACATCTGGTTCGTGCAATGGCGTTCCTTCAATGTGCCTTGCATCATGTTTTGTGCAACTCTTAAAATTAGGTGATGGACGGATTTGGTAAAGTTACAACAGCCTCAATTGTTCCTGTTGGGTAATTTGGTTAATTCACTTCATTATTGGTGAGTTGCAAATTAAGTTGGCCCCCAAAAAGCTATATAATGGATCAATTTTCATAGTGTTCTTGTGTGTCCTCATTGTCTTCATAAAACAAATCTTCTGGAGTTAAGGTGAAAAACGTTTTTAATGACGTCGCTCTAATTGTGTATAAATTTCTTGTCTTGCCTGAAATTATAAAATGGGATATGGTTAATTTTATCTAGGGTGATTATTTTCCTGCACTTCCGCCAGTTTGGGGGTGAACTCCATTTATTCTTCAGGTTGATAAAATCTGCTGGTACATGTATGCTTCATCTGAAACTCTCAGGAACAGACCTTTTAGCTTTTAAAAGATGCCCTAATGTCAGTTTCTATATTGTTACACCCCACATTTGACTACCATTACACTTGGTGACAGACGCCAGTGATGTTTCAGTTAGATCAATTTTTGGCATGTATTTACCCTAATGAACTCAATGACCTTGTTGCCTATTGTAGCAAAACTCTGACCAAGGATGAAAGAAATTACAGTAATAGACTGCAAATGTCTGGTTGTGCTACTTGTTATTAAGTATTTATTCCGCTTACTCTATGAGAAACAAAATACAATTGCAACCCAATAGTGCACCATTAAGGTGGATAAAGCAGATCAAGGACTTGATGGGTGACTTACTAGATGGGCCGCAAGTAACAAAATTACAGTCTCATGTTTTTCATCACGTAGGGCTATACATCAGAACGCCAATGGGCTGTCACACTAACTATACCAATGTCATATGCCTCTTATGAAAGGGTTTACAAGCTTATTAGATGAACCAAAATTTGGTCCAGAGGACCACCAAGGTTCAGAAACAAGTAACATGGCTGACTGATCCATCTTATATCAAGGACAGGTTGCTTTATAAACATGTAGGGATGATCTGGTTGCCTTACATACCCCCATTGACTAGTAAATTTTACCATCATGGTGGCGCATACTACTTCATGGGTCATTGAACACACGGAAAACCTACCAGTGTCTTAAAATTTTATATCATGGTAAGGCATGACAGACTACATCCATTCTTTTCTTAATTCCTAACTTATCTGTGTGATTTAAGGTCCCTCCAATAGAATGAATAACACTAAGTTGTTAACCAGCTTCACCCTTTGCCCATGTCAGTATAGACTTAATGAGCCTGTTGTCAAAGGTGTCAACTCAACTTTGAAGAATCATCTATCAAATGTCTATGGTTGGAACAAAAACAGATGCAAAAAGGCTTCTGCTAAAACGCTCTAGCAATTCATCCTTCTTTTTGGGTCCCTATTCAATCCAAGATCGTCACGCGGTGAATTCTATCATCTAAATCAATCTTTCTTAATAATTTGGGCACAGTACACTATTTTAACCATTGTAAACATTGTGCCCATTATGCTCACCGACAATTTTACTTCAATCTTTGAGACATTGGTGATATTTGGTTAAAGAATCCATTCAAAACTCTTTCTTTTTGTCATAATAAGAGATCATGGTTTGCACAAATTTATCTTAGGTTTAGTGAAGTCACTCTTGAAATATAGATTTACTATTTTAAGAGTTGAAGAGAATTTAAGATTTGTAAAGCGCTCTATACAATAATCTGTGGAATTCACCTCATCACAGGACAAGGTGTTACAATTGTGTAGGATTGATTGAGATCCAGAATGGAACTATAACGGTGCAAGTAGAGGCTTGTCGCGCACTCTACATCATTGTTCTCACTACAGAGGACCCCATTGAATTATCTTACTATTATTTAAATTGGAGTATCCTAATGTAGAAGAAAAAGAGTATTACCAAGCTCTCATAATTTATGTCAAATCACTTAGTCTATCTCAGCTGGCTTGTGCTGAAGTATAATGAAGTTAATCAAGCCACTCTTAAGGATTAATTTGTTTACCTTCTTTGAGGGGAGAATACTGCAGTTTGATCAAATTCTGCTAAGAGGTTTCAGTTTTTCAATAATGTGTCAGCTGATATAACACCCTCCTTATTTTATTGACAACACAACCAAGTTAAATATGCATTACTATGAGCGATTATGCATCACGAATCACATTCATGGGTTGTCCATTATGATTAGCATCAAACGTTTAGGGAAATATATTATACAATACATGCAGCCCACTTTGGGATTCCAAAATAACTACTGTTCGTCACTGTGCTCTAACTATGGATGGCAAAAAGAAGAACAACCATAAGCAGATGCAATGCATTCCTTACAAATTTGGTTGAATCCAGTCTCCGTTTGGTATGCAAAAGCTGTTGACTCAAGTCGCAATATCAGCTGTCAAGTCTCCCAAAGACTGGATAAGCTTATTGATCACCTAAACTGGAATGTGATTGAGATAAACTATCAGGCTATGAATGAAAGAGGCGACACCACTTTCTTGTTACACAAAGTACATCAGTCAGATGGAGGCTAGAATCGTGATAAATGCTACCAGGACAGAAGTTTAAGGATCTAAATCAACGGAGAAGCTCAGCCAGTATAACCAATAGGAAATGTAAGTTACTGACCAAGATATTGAAAGAATATATGAAGCAACCACCCTTCAGGAGGAGATGCGAAATCTTTAAAGCTAACAGGCGGCCATGCGCCATGACATTCACGCTATCAAGACCACTTATGTCTCCTTGACAAACAATTTTGAGGCATTTTAGGGGCTAACAATGATATTTATGATATCAATTGAGAGTTAATAGGCGCCAACAGAGATCAAAAGGCTGAGAATACAAACTCCAGACTTTGATTATTAGCTACAAAGTGATTTTACCACCCTAAAGCAATTCAGAGAATTTACAGAGCAGGATCAAGAAAAATGGTTGGCATGGGAGTGGCGCATGGAGACTGATCTGAGCAATGGAAGGTGCTGATGCAAAGTCCAAATACAACACTAATAGATAATCATACAAATTGAGGAAGCCCATCAAAAGTGAAGTTGGCTCAAGCTAAGATTTCTCAGTAACAATAATCCATTCCAGCTGTGCTATTGGCAATGCACCCTTTGACAAGTCATTATAGCCTGTCCTGAGGTTTTGGTTGGGAACCCAGCAACCCAGGTTCTCTCAGATGGTCTTCATAGGCTGGATTAAGACTTGCCACTTCTAACTTGCCCTTTCAGTAAAAATCAACGATTTAACCCCGTCAGCCTGCTTAAGTTTGACAAACTCAATAAAATGTGCTATCATTTATAAAGATGTTTGGGATGATGATGCATGGAGAAGTTGGTCTTTCCAAGGCCACAACTATGATAAACTGTTTAGACGATCATTTGTGGGACATAATAATGGATTATCTACTTGAAGATCAATGGTGCTACGCTGATGTTTAGAGAGTAATACTGCGGGAATTTAGAATCCACAAAAGAATAGCTACATGAAAGGACAAATATAATGTCAATTCAGTTCTGGAAGAAGGAGACTATTAATGAGTTCGCCAATTGTTTCTTCTACAAGGCACAGATCTTTTTATGAGCTAAAGCCATGGTCAACTTCAATGTGAAGATTGCCTTGCAAAATGCTACCAAAGACTACACCAACCTCCTCTTGCTGCTGACTGTATTGACTAAGGATTTGGATACGACTTCAATAATTGAATAACTCAAGTGGTTCTAGGTTACTTTTGGCATTAGATATAGGAATGCGTGAACATGCACCAACCCACGTCAAGGTAACGCTAAGAATCTAATAGGATTCAGCCTTAATTAGTATGATAATATGGGTTCTAGGTGGAGCCTTTATGAAGTCACTTTCTGGACTTGTGAGTCCCAGGTGTAATATGCTGCAAGTTGCCCCAATATAAGCTCCAACACTAACTATATTGCATTGCCTGTGGGTGGGGTGTCTAGGGAAAAGACAGTTGACAATAAAGATGGGATACTATAATAACAAAAATCTTTCTATAAGCTCAATACTAATCACCCCAACCAGTGCTTACAGTGACCCAAAGTCAGCGAGCCAAACTTGAAAAGAAAGGTCAGAGAGTAAAATCTTCAAACCTTACACTACACACTTTTCTTAAAAGAACCAGTATGGAGAACCAGACAAAATGAGTGAATTACCTTTCTTTTAAAGAGTCAAAGTAGCCATACTTTTTTTGAAGCTTTAAAACTCACTTCCCAGATGAAGAAGATAATATCAAAACTATGAACAACCAAAATGATGATTGTAAACTTCTTTGCGTTTACTGAACAGGTTCAAGGTGTTCAGTGAATATATTGTTTAAATATAATACTTGGGTGATTTTATAATAGTAAGAAAACTCTATTCTAGTAGATCTCTTCACAACTATTATGAATATGCCAAGCGCTAATGAGCCTCCTTATAATAAATTGATGTTACCTGAAGATATTCCAGACAATAGAAAAGCTATCTCTTTAACTCTTCCTCTATATTTAGAAAATTCTGGGCACAAGGGAAATTTTCCCTTCCACTTTTTGACGCAATAAATCTTATGATCCTGAAAGAAAATACAGACTGATAAAACCGTCCGTTCAATTTTGGTTCAAGGACACAATAAAAATGTAAAACAGTCTAAATATTACTACTTATCAAGTCTGCCTTTATTAAAATAAATTTAATGACTTATATAGATAGTTTAGCGCCCAACCCTTATGTCAGTGCCTTGTTAAGAATGGCATTGATAACTGAATAGTTTATCCCTTTTGTAGCTGGCTAAAATGATGGTAACTTTAACAAAATAGTTTGATTTCTCCACTGAATAAGTCATAACTCCTCCTGGGTTAGATAATGATGAGCGTGTCCCAACGCCTTAACCTCACCCTGGAGAAATACTTATTAAGCTAAAAATCTACTTAGGTAATGGGACCTTTTACCCATTAATAGCAAATCACGTTACATTTAGGATAAACTCCATGTTACTGCAATAAAGCGTTGTCAACTCACACCAACTGATAATATATCTTTATCAACTGGTGACTACACCAATAAATTTGCACAAGATAAGCAGTTATTAATAATTAAAAATAATAATCAAACCACTTGTAAACATTGTTAAGAAATTTCTCACTGACAGAACAATAGTAATCTGGCAGAAACAAACCTGGAAAATTAGTTAACATTTTATAAAGAATTAATCAACAGTGGCTAGCAAGTTAATGAGAACTCAACATCCTTAATGGGTTTTCTTAAGATAAAATTTTCTCTGGAAGATAAAAAATTGATACCTATAATCTATCAAGCTGGATAATGTGAGTATTTTAAAATCCAAATACATCCCCCGCTTGAACAGATTATTCAGTGGTGATAGAGTTTTGGACGCAGACGCTGCTTCATTCCATAACCTAAATCAGCTGACATGGTTGTTAAGATCTGAGGATTGCTCACTTGTTAATTTAATCTTGCATATTTAATCAGGTTGAAGTTTGGCAGAAAGATCCTTAATTTGCCTGTTTCTTATAGTATTTTGACTGTTTGGAAGCTCACTAGGCATATTCAAATAACCCTAACTCTTCTGGAAATTTTGGGCTCAATTTTCCCTTCATATTTGGGAACTTCTACTGAGGCAGGCAAAGGTACAAACTTCGGATTCTGAGATTCCAGCTTGTTGACACTCTTCAAAAGAGACTTCATTTGAAAAGCCAGTAAAGAGATTAAATTAAATAAATCTTTTTTAAACTATATTATCCAATGATTTTTCATTAGGCCAGGCGCTGGTATTTTTACCTCTAGGGCATCTCCTGGCCACATATCAAGCTTGCAATTTCC
The DNA here is from genome assembly GCA_022478985.1 of Massospora cicadina. NCBI lineage: Eukaryota > Fungi > Entomophthoromycota > Entomophthoromycetes > Entomophthorales > Entomophthoraceae > Massospora > Massospora cicadina. Next base: position 16,731 of record JAKSZP010000620.1, read on the forward strand.
ACAGATTTTTTAACCATAGTTTGGCCCTTGAACTGATATGCTTATGACCTATTGCTAGTTCATTGGTGGCAAAATACTCATATTCAGGAGAATTTCTGAATAAAGATCGCAATAAGAATGTGCAAAATTGTCCTAGGATCATCTAAATTTGAGTTTCTCATACTGATGACAAAATACATCTTCTGTAAAAATTTTGGCTTCAATTAAAGTAAATGATGCACCGCTAATTGGGACGTCATCAGGCCTCTTGATAGCACTAGGTACTCCCATTTGGGCAGTCCATGTGCAAGTGCTATTATGCCAATTATGAGGATTGGCATACAAATTTCACCATAGGGCGGGAAATTGTTTATGATTTACTGCTGTCTATTTGTACATGGAATTTTTAGATGTTATCTTTGGGGTCAATCCCCAGATGGTTCAGTACACTGAATAGTTGATATTGTTCCCAATTAGTTAGGACTAATTGCTGAGTTTTGCTGCATGTATAATTGGCCTGCATATGCGAGGCTATTTGGCCCTAGCTTTTGTTAGAATAATCTAATTTGATTGACATTGAGATAATCATACTGAGCCATATATTAGAAATTGGCTTTTATAGTTAAGAATTAGAGTACTAGCTTGAGTTTTGGGAGGATATGGCCTGATCTGTTGGTTGTTGAAGGGTTTGTTTTCAGGTCAACCACCAGAATCTGAGAATGGTTTTAAAATTGACCTTGCCAGAGCTATATCATTTTTTCTTGTAATGCACTATTTGTGCCCATTCTTTAGAGTGTTTCTTTTTCATTTTCTTGTGTTTGCTGCCGCCTACTAAATGCACAGTTACATGGAAAAATGCTACACCAGGACTACTTTGGTTATTCTCACCAATAGTTTTATCTAAACACATGTTTTCCTCAAGGTCAAGGCTCACGACTTTATGCTGTATAAGAATTACTCATTCAGTTTTGTTGAAGATTTCCTTAACTTCTGAATCCACCTGGTTGGGGTTTTTTATTCTGATCAGTGCAGAACTTTCTATTCTCTTTATTAATACTTTTTCACAGTGGAACAAGTTTCAACATGAGCTGGTCCTTCAAAATATTCACGTTTCTTCTTTACTACTGTCTTCAGAGTTCATCTCCCTTCTCCTCACAAGACAATGGAAGGTGGGAATAGCTCAAGATACTCTTGATTGTGGAAAATAAAATCAGATACAATTAGATGTATGTTTATTTTTCTGTCCATTGTTGAAATTCCTTATAATAAATATTTTCTATAATCGTTTCTTTTTTATATTTTCTCTATACTTTTCATCTTATTTTATTTTTTATATCTTTTTCTATCTGATCAATACATTAAGTATATGCTTGGACTTTATTCACTAAACAACCTTCAGTGATGCCTTTCAGCATATAGGCATCAGTTGCTGACTTGGAGACAATTTCATATGGTCCCATCCATTGGGCATTCATTCCCAACTTATTACTAATTTTTACAAGCCTAATCTTAATTCATCCATCAGAAGCTGGATATTGACCCAACTAATATCATAATAAGTGACTCTATCACAAATATCCAATTCTATTTACATATTTATCATTTTTATAGTGGATTTGTAAAGCTGTTCATTCTTCATCTCAGTTTCTCTAATCACTTTCTTCAACGCCCTTCAAGTCTTTTTTGGTTACATACCTGATATTTTCTTCAACCATCTTTTGCAATAGTTCAAAACTTTCTGGCACATGACTTGTATTACAGATAATCTTGTTAATACACCAGCGTTCTATTGGGCTAATCCTACTATGTGTATAATCTCAAAATCATAGTTTTTGCTGCTTCAGAGCCTTTTGAGGTATCCCCCCATGGTCCTTTATGATATTGCAAACAGCATAGAGATGAGTGGTTGGTAATGAACTTAAAGTGCATTCCATGAATGTGCACTCAAAATTGTTTGAAGACATATATCAACACGAGGCATTCACACTCCATCATGGTGTAGTTCATTTCTGATGGCGTCAATGTCCAACTCACATACGTTAATGGATGCACTATCCACCATTTTTTACTTGACATAAATAGAGCCTTTTGCTGTCAATGAGGCATCTATTTGAATTATAAATCTCTGAATTAAGAAAGTTGGGTACTTCAGAACAGGAATATTCTTCAGATATCTTCTGAGCTCATCAAACTCTTCTTTGGCCTCCTCATTTTCATAAGATCCTTTGTAAGATTTTTCAAAAAATGGAATAATGGTTTGTCTATTTAAGTAAAGATGTGTTAACTTGGAATAAGTAGCTGAGTAAATCAATAAAGACTTGTACATCCTGAATAATCTTTGGGGTTAACATCCATCCAATGGTCATTTTTTCTATAGTTGCAGTTGTAATCTGCCGTAGCTTATCACAAACCCAAGTATCTTAGCTCTTTTCAAGAAAAGACATTTCCTCTGCTTGATCTTCTAATTCTCCATAGCTAGGCGTTTGAACACTTCCTTCAAGTGCTATGGGTGATCAGTGAATGCCCAACTGGAAACTTTGATGTTGTCCAAGTACATAAAAATGTAGGCAAATTCAGATCACTTTTGGTGAAATCCATCACCTTCTGGAAGGTAGCCAGCGCGTTTAATAATCCTAGGGCATTCTCGTTGGCTGGTACAACCCTTGTGCTTTGAAATCGCACACTTCTCTAGATCTTCTTTTGGCATCCTATCAGCAAATACCCTAAGATTAAATTTATCATTGATAAGATCTTGGCTTCCCCTAGATAATTGTGCGCATCATCTATCCTAAGCAGAAGATAAAAATCCTTTTTAGTAATTATATTCAACCAGCTTTACTCAACCACCATTTGATTAGATACATCCTTTTCTTTACTATAAGGATCAGACTCACTCATGGAATAAACATAGATGTGAGGGGCCAATGCTCTATCAGTTTACTGATCTCTTATGCTAACTACTGCTTCAGTGGTCTTGGATTGGCAGATGAGCTGTACTTGTATCAGTGGTATTACCCAGTATCAACTTATGGATCACATTTTTAGTGCATCCAAGGTCATGATTGTTCTGAGAAAAAATCACCTGATATTTTCATAAAAATTGTAGAACTTCCTCCAGCTGATGTTATGTTAACTACACAATTCAATCTTGATCAAACAGTACATTGATGTTTTCAGCAACATCTTCCGGTAACCCCACTTCTGCTAGCATGCCAAATCATGGAACTCACTGAATTCAGTGGTTAGTAGTAAATGCGCAAACACAATAGCTTCATTTTTCAACACCTTTATTAGTTTTTTTGCTTGGATTAGCAAGCAAAAATAGGTTATACTGTGGCTTGGCATTATAAGCCACAGAGCTACCCAAAGCTCCAACCTTGATCTTTTCTCTTGAGAAATGACTTCTTCATATAGTCATTCTAAGATTATAAACATTAGCCTTGAGCTAAGTATCAAATTCATTGACAGTGGAAGTGGTTTTTTTATCTCCAATTTCAAAAGTATTTCATGGCTCTCAAAAATCTGCCTCAGAATTTCCTTTTTTAACCAAATTGTAATATTTGGGAAACATACTGTCATTGTAAATAAGATTTACAAAACTATTATTCTTTGCCAGTGGAGTTCTTACTTTCTGCTGATACACCAAGGACAACGCTTGCCCTAAAATTGTCAAGGTATTCTTCTCAAATTGCATTTGAGACCATATCTTTCTCAGGGATCTATTCTGATGTGGATGTCATAAATTTGATTTGCCAGTACTTTGCAGGGGCTAATACCACCATTGATCAGAACCATAAAGGCAGTATACTGTATATCCCATAGGTCTTTTAATATCTGAACTGTCAGTTCAATATTTTTTCTGGTGTTACAAATTTGGATGAATCTTCAAACGTATCACCAACTTGAAGAAAAAATATTTAAGGGTGCTCCATTGTCAGTTAACATATGTACTTTTACTTTATTGACTATAATTTCCACATAAAAACACATAGAGTTTTGCAATAAGGTGTTTATTATTAAATCACAAATTTTCACCAAATCTAAAATATGATTTATTGCTTGGATAAAATGGTAAAGACTCCTTGATCACACTAATAGGGAGAGAAAAGTTCAAATTATTATGTTTCATCTTAGCAATTCTTTGGTGTTTTCAGAAGTTCTTATCTTTTCCGGTAGCTAACATCATTAGGCTTAGTGACCTCTTTAACAATTTTGTGGTCAACACTCTTTGCTTTTGTTACAGTGATTGTGTTTATGAGCAAATTATACCTGATAGAGTAGATTTGGCTCTACTTTGTCTACAAAAAATCTGAAATATCCAAGTCTTTTTTAGCTATGTCAGGGAGAAGATGTGATCAAAGAGCTAGAATATTTGTATCTAGACTGCTGTATATTTTCTCAAAAGCCGTCCAGCTTCAATCTTTTTATCCTGAACCAGATTTACTTGTTCTTTGTGCTTCAGGCTCCAACATTGAGCGGCAAAATGTCCAGGTTTTTATTATGTGTAAGTGGTTTAGAGTAATATCCTTCCACCTCAGTCTTTCAAGCTTGTTTCTTATGAAACTTATTGCTACATTTACCTATTAGGATTAGAGGAACTCACCATATTCTGGCTATTTTTAGTGGGAATATCTTTGAAGATTTGGTAAGGAGCTTCAAATATTGCTCCTAACATCTTGAAATACTCTACCATCTGTGATTTGAAAGTCTGGTTTGAAAGCACCTAAACCATAAAGGGGTGCAGATCTTGGTAAGGATGAAGTGCTGTTTACATTGCTATATTTGAAAAGAAATCTGAAAGAACTATTGTACCTATCAGGACTTGGGTCTTCTGGTAAATTTGTTAAGCGAAATAAGCTAAGATTTCATCCATCTTGGATTGAATTCCCATGAACTCCTGTTAGCGGCTAGCCATCTGCTCAGGGCTACCAAACTTGGTTAGAATTGTTTCTTTGGCATCACTGTACGTCCAATTGTCCCCATTGAGATAGGAAACACCAGTTTCTAGAAATCTGTGCCTAAGCAGATCATGACTGCTTATGATTTTTATCAATTTCCATATCAAAACATTGTTATTCTCAAATAGGCAGAAAAACACTAGAGAGTTATCCCATGGAAGATAGCTATTTTTGGCCTATTCCAAATTATTCAGTTGCTACAGAGGCATAAGGTACCTGTCCAGCAACCTGACTAATGATGAGGTGTGTTAAAAAAGGGAGTTGCTAAGATGATGATGAGTACCAAATTTTGTGATCCTGGGTTCTTCACCAATAAAAACTCCCAACTTATAACTGTACATGCTTGATATGTGCATCATTTTTGTTGTCTGATAGTATTCAATAGTTCATTGATGATATTATGAAGACTATTATCTTTAGTTGAATAGATACCCCGTTATGGAACAACGCTAGACCTGTACTTCTCCACAAATTACTCTTAATGTCAACTGTAGGGACTTCTTCCCGTATCCGCCTAACTTGGTCCACTCTCAGATCCCAGAGTTTATGGCCTGTCTTCTCATCACGCTGAGTCTGCGGAGATTCACTCCTAAGTTCAGCTTCTCTTCTAAGGATCCTCAATCCTAACTCTTTATCTGACTAAAGAGTCCCTTTATCAAACACAGAAATATTTTTTCTGAAGATGAATAGAACTTAAAACATTATTAATCTTTATAATCTTTCTTTCAATGGTTGTCAATGTTCTTTGTTTATAGTGAATTATCAGGAGAATTTATAGAGGGAATTCGGCGCCCAACCCTTGTTAGGCGCCACATCCATGAAACATCAGCCATTGCTATTGAGCTTCCTTTCATCGTCTCACCAGTGATGGTCTTATCCATCTGGTTAAGATTCCTTCATCAGACATCATCAAGACCTAAAGAAGACAGAACCAGAAAATGAGTCCCTAACACTTCCCACTCAATCCCAGAAAACCAACCATATTTGGCGAGCAATCTGCTTAGGTAACGGGACTTGTTAACCATTATGACAGGTCGTGAGCCAAATGATTGATTTTCTAGTTGCAGGCGGCATCACTTGCCTTACAACTTGCTCATTAAATTCATAATTGTTTGGTGATGAAACCTGACCAATCCCAATTGGTAAACCTGATAGTTAATCATTGGTCAACTATCAGATGCCCCCAATTTCAGCAACTCTGCCCGATGAAATCTTTAGCATTCACCCATATCAATCCCTGACGGATCTGAACCTTACAAATTACCTAAAATCCCCAAAACATAATTAGTCTTAAATCAGGGTCACTCAATTTCCAATTCCCTTGCCATAGAAAAGTATCCCCTGGCAATACACAGGTAATATAGGAGGCTGGAAAGGTGGGCAGAAATTCCAACACATCCCCCTCTTGCCTAGATTTCCAGCAGAATAGGATCAGGACAGGAGAATGTCGCCTTGGACCAGGCCAAAATTCTTAGTTTCTAGTAGAGCACAGTCGATCTATACTCAATGCTGCACTGGACAACCTTTGGCATGTGGTTCTCTTCCTAATCCTCCTCACTACTGCCTCCTTGGAGTGCAGTCCTTATGACCCACTGTCATGCTGGGCTGATCAATTTCTCATGATGATACTAGTCCTGGGAAGCCAGTTTCCCCTTGGTCAGGGATTGACCCGTTGTCATATTCAGGATCTTGGTCTAGCAACCTCAATCTCCTGATCACCTCCTTGTCCTTGACAGAAAATCACTGCCTTTGATGTTTTTCTCATGGCACAATTAAGGATGCGCAATTCTATTCATTCTTATTATTTCCATAATAACTTCTTTGCTCATATCATTATTAGTTCTTTTCTAAAGAGCTTATCTTATTAATTTTGAGATTAATTTCTCTGAAATTATCGCTTTATTGATACCAAAGTAACTTCAACTATTATAAAAAGTCTGAAATCCCCCTCTCATCCAGCTCATAATAAAATTTGGAATCTTGGCACCAGCAACTGCTCAACAGCCTGTCTGGTAAAGATGCTTGGCTCTTCCAACTAATGAGTTAATCTGCGCAAATTAATCTCGTCTATGGTCCCCCTAGGACTCATACTCCAAGTCAAGCACCCATAGTCAGTCCTTTCATGGAACATTAGAACGGTATACTACCCCTTGAAATCAGAATAGCAATTGTTTTAAATGACTCACAGCCAATCCCCTCTCTGTTGTTATTTCCCAAATTAGATTGCAATACTCTCCTGGATTTGGCTCCTTTCGCAGATACTACTACTATCATTGTCAAATCTCCTGAAGCAATGCTCTCCAATATTGATTAATTGTTCCTCTCCAGATCTGAATTTTTTTCAAGTTCCTTTTCTGACTTGGATATTTTATATACCAGCTGTTCTGTAAACTGAACTGCCACCAGAAATTGCTAATTTTTAAAACTCCTCTATACAGAATTGAGGGCCTGAGTGACCAAAGGCTCTTTCCATAGCTCTGAACCCTTTTAATCTTAAAAACATCCTAGATCGAGATGTTGCAGACTATGCCCTTCGATTTACTGGCCAAGTTCTTTGAAGTTGGGCCATGAAGCTTCCAGCCTCTTCTAGATTCCATTGCTCATTCTTCTTTTTCATCCAAAATGCTCGTTTTTGTAATCTGCAGGATGACATACGCTCCCTGCATGACTATCTCATTTCTGGAACATTCCATTGGTATCTTCCCCTTATGGCTTTGATCAGGGCATGATTTAGCGACCCCCACCTAGTATCCCTTGCTTGATGCTGGCTCATATATCCAATGTTCTCGACAAAGCCTTTGGCAAGCGCTCAAAACCAATCTTCCAGCTTTGGTGCCATATTGGGACTACCTTGGGTTAATCAAGACTGCCTCTTCTTGTTTTGTTGTTTTCCTCCCTGATCTAGGTATCACTTTTAGCACGTATAGATATTTCCATCTCTCTTCCCCTCATCACGTTCTTTCAGGGATCAGTCTCCGCTCAACAAGATAGGCTTTGTTTAGGTCTAGCCCTTGCTAGCATTTTCTCTCACATAAATTTCACGGTTTATTCACCCCTACTGTTATGTATAATCCCTCCAAGAGGCGACATAGGCGGAATCATCCCTGAGTTGATGATAACCACTAAAAATTATAGAAATATCTTTTTTATGTGCATTTTTAAAGATTTCCTCCTATATTTTTATTAATCTTTTATTATTTTTACTTTTTATGTGAGACATTACCTTCACTTGGTTTAGCGATTAATTTTTTTTATTCCCTAAAAACTGGTTCCTAAGTATACTATGACCTACAAGTTTACTATAGTTCAGAGGTCTTATTTTTTTTAAATTAACCATTTTTTGGTTCAGCGGTCCCTTTTTAGGACTTAACCAAAGAATATAAGGACCTAACCATCTCAATGGTTTTAGAAGTCCATCAGAAATACTCTTTTATTATTTTTTTGATCCATCGCTTTAGATTATTAGCATATACTCAATTCACAATCCTTCCATCCAAGAGGTTCTTGCTGGAATAGGCATCCATCGCCATCTTGATGATAATCTCAAATGGACCTGACCACAACACATCAATGCTTGTTTTTTTCTTCTGAAACCATGCATGTCACAATAGGCATATTTTTGCCTACTTAGTATTCTGATAAGTCCTGTAATTCTTACTGTCCGTTGTTTTTGCCTTAATTCTCTTCTATAAGGTCATATGAAATGCTTGCAATTACATCTCAATCAAGATATTAGACAATTGGATCAGGTACTGCTTGGCACTAATCCCAATGTTGGTTTAACCACCAAATACTGAATTGGTGGTAACGTGGCCTTTCTTCTGTACAGTAATTTGAACGGCGTTTTTCCCATTGCCATATGGTGACTTATGTTATACACAAAGGTAACCAAACTGAGGTATGTTCCCCATGCGGAAGTTCTCCTTGTGACCAGCTTCCTCAGTGTCAGGGTCAGCATTCCATTTAACTGTTCTACCAGTCCATTTGTCTTTGACCAGTAAGGTACTAACATGACTCCTCAGATCCCCATTAACTCATTCTCACTCATGATCATGTGTGATGTGAAATACATTACATTGTCACTTAACAAGAATTCTGGGCATCTATGGCGGTATATGACAGGATCCATGATAAACCTTGCAGTGTTTGTAGCATCCACTCTCACCAGGGCCTTCGTCTCAACCCATCTAGTTAGATGGTCAATCACAACTATGATATATAACTCCCCCGGTACTCATGGTTAATGGCCCCATCACTTTGATGCACATCATATGCCAGGTAAATCCATGGTGGAACAGTCGATATCCAGTAACGTTCTATTGAGGCTTGTGCAACAGGCACTCCACACAACAAGCCAGATAATCTACTACATCCTATTTGATAGAATCACATAATAATCCTGGCAAATGTGACTGGTAGTCTTTCTTGAGCCTCCATGCCCAACAACCTTATGCGCAGCTTGAACAATTGCTGCTGATTCCAACAGTCTTCAGAATAGTAATTTTTTCCCATTGATCATCTAAAAACTAGCCAATCTTTGGTTTTGGTGTTTTCCATCACTTTCCAAAGTGCACTTGATTTCTCAGAGCTCGTTACCAATTTCTCCATTGATCATCTTATGGAGTAGCTCATTTGCTTGTTGGTATACCACTTGGACCATTGGTAACTTTAATAAGCCATCCACATTCTGATGAAAGGCTTCTGCTCAGTGAACTATCTCATAATCATAAGCCTGTAGCTTCAGTTCCCATCAGAACAGTTGTCCATTCAGTTCTCTTAATTTATGCAGTCAACGCAGCAAGGATTGGTCCGTCATCACTTTTAAGTGTGTTTGGTGGATATACACCCAAAACTGTTTACAAGCATAAATTAATGAAAGGCATTCTTGCTCAGTAATGGTGTAATACTTTCAACTGCTGAAAGCATCTGGCTCACATAAGCTACCGGATGCTCATCCCTGAGCTCATCTACTTGAATCAGGATGGCGCTGATCACTGTTAAAGCATTGGACTGTATCATAAATTCTTGATTGAAATTTGGATATTTCAATATTGGAGAATCTTTAAAAATCTGGCGTAACTCATTAAAAGAACTCTGCGCCACTTCATTTAAAATAAATCCTTTTTTGGATCATTCAGCAAATGAAAGAGGGGCTCAACGATTTTTGAGAAATCCCATATAAACTTTGGTAGTATCCAACCATTCCAAGGAACACTTGAAAAATCTTGAACACTTCTCAGGATGGCCTTTCGCTCTATGGCCTCAATCTTCTGGGCTTGCGGCTGCAGTCCACTAGATTTGATAACAAATCCCAAATATTCCAACTCTTTCTTGAAGAAGTGGCACTTTCTTAGCTTGATCTTCAAGTTAGGCGAAAACAGTCTCTTGAAGACTTCTTCCAAGTGTTTAAATGGTCAGTAAAGGTCCTACTGAACACATTTAAATCGACCAAGTACACCAGGATGTATGACGACTTCAAGTCATTTAATATGCGTCCATGGCCTCTGGAACGTTGCAGGCGCATTACAAAGACCTTGGGACATCCTAGTCAGTTGATACAGACCCTGCGTAGTGATGATAGTGCATTTCTACTAGTTTTCTGTTGGTAAATCAACTTGCCAATATCCTGATATCAGATCCATTGTATTTAATATTTTCTTCTACCAATCAATCTAATAAATAATCAATTTGTGGTGGTGGATATGAATACTTCTTCATTATTTTTTCAGCTTCCAATAACAAATAACCATCAAATTAGAGCTATCCTTATTCATTGCAATCAGGATAGGGATCGCCTAGTAACTCAATGACAGAACTAAAAACCTGTGCTTCACTAGTTTGCTGATCGCTTCTTATACTACTGCTTTTTAGCCTTTCAACTTCGAATTAGTCTCATCCTTATTGGCAAAATTTTCCCTGGTGTCAACTTAGTGGATGACATTCCTCTCACATACCAAATTGTGATCATCCTGGGCAAATATTTCCCAAAAATTTCAAATAGTTTGAGAATCTCCTCCTGCTGTCTTTCCATCAGATCTTTGAGTTGCTCATGATCAACCAATGGCTTGATGCTCTCAGTCACCCTTGCTGGTAATCTAATCTCATTGAAGGTCCCAAAATTGTAAAATTTTTCCTCAATTCTGTCATCAGGATCAGATGAACAAATGAGATGATCCAAATATTCTCAATCTTTATCAGTTTTCACTCAAATTCACCTGGAGAACTCAAATTTCTCCATGGACCAGCATATATATTCCAGGAGCCACCCATGGCTCTACTCTGGATGTTCTTCCAGGGACTACCAACTTCTCCATACAACAGCCTGGGTATCTCCAATTTCAATCCCATGTAAACTATGATATGTGATCCTGGCAGTATGGTTCTTGAATACTTGAACCTCATTGGAATTCCCTGATTTTCCAGGATCTCTCAGCATTTCTCTTCATTTTCGCCCAACCAATTGGTAGAATATTGGGACAATATCATCTTTGTAAATCAGATCAATGAAATTGTTTCTCCTGGTCAGTGAAGATCCCCATCTCTCTTAAATACTAGTGGTAACAATTTTCCCAATATGATCAACATATTATCTTTGAAGTTACATACAACTTAGTGGAGGATACCACAGTGGTAGAATATGGACCCTCTACCACTGCCTCCCTAAGATCAATTCCGGCACTGGAACTTTGGGTAGGGGACAATTATGACTGTGTTGGCATTGCGCACCAATGCCATGAACCAGGATAGCAAATAGCAAGGCGGTCCATGGAGTTCCTGGCCTATCATACGCTATGCATGGAGGTTTTTCGGGTTTTATCCTCCTTTCCCATTAATTCAAATCCCCTCATCCTTCTTTGGTGTGGTATTATCATGCGGTCATCCCACCTCAAATAACAAAGTTACATATAACTTTATACTTTTGTAGAAGCTCAGTATCAATTAGGATATCATAGTTTTGGTTGACCAAAACTATTGCTGGGGTGGATACCACTTAAGATCCAAATCAGAGTAGTAAAGTAATATATGTTACACACAGAAGATGGTTGTATTCATCCTGGATGTCCCATATTCTTATGATCCAAACCAGTCAAAATTCTCATCTTCTTCACCAGCTTGGTTGAGACAATGTTGATAGGCGCTCCACTGTCAATTATTGCCTCTACCTATACTCAATTAGCCAGTATTTCAATATATGTACACTTAGAGTTTTATAAAATGGTGTTTACTTGGTGTATGGTGGCGTTATTTGCTAAATCCAGGGTGTGAATAATTTGCGCCAATAGAGCAGGAAATGATTCCTTAATTGAACTAAGGGGATAGATGGTTTTGCATTATCTAATTTGACCTCAGTCAACTCTTCTGTATATTCTGTGGCTTGAATCTTGTATGCTTGTTGTCACACATATGGGAGAACAACTTTTCTAATTATTTTGGTGTTAATCCCTTTTGCTCTGGATCTGTTATTGCGTTGACATCCAAATTGGCCACTTGATAAAGTTGGTCCTGCACGTCATCATTAATGAACAGATCACTAATGTCAATATCTTCATGCAAGATACTGAGGGGCAAGAAGGTTTATCCGCAGCTCTAGACTGTTCCCCATCTAGAATGTGGGCCCTTTTCCTGACTCCTGTGCGAGTTTGGCCTCTTTTTCCTGGATCACGTTAATCTGCTCTTTTGGCTTCTTGCATTGAACAGCAAAGTGTCCCTTTCCTCCACACTAAAAACAGCGTTTGCCTTCCTTATAGTACACTTGAATTCCTCAGTTTTAGTTCCTGGCACAGTTTTATTATTAGACTCCTTAGCACTCTCATTCCCCTTGTAGATTTTGAAAGCCTCTGTACTCGGTTTTAAGCTTCTATTAGCTGAATCAAATGTAGCTCATAATATCTTCAAATGATCTACAATCTTCATGGTGGTAATCATAGTTGTGAACATGGAAGACATTATATAATGCAAATTGCAATAGGGCCAAAGGGCCACTTGCAACTGAATTATGCGTCAAAAATGTCTAGTACTTTTGCTCTGACCAAAATCTGCAACTTTTGGTAGAATTAATCGTTGAAGCTCGCTAAGGACTTATCCTTCTGGAATTGGATTCCCATAAATTCCTTTTTGCGCTTCAACATATGCATGTGACTTCCAGATTCTTTCATTATGGCAGCCTTGGCCTCCGAGTATGACCAGCTGTACCTCTTTAGATGGGGTAACACCAGATTCTGAAAGTCAGTTCCAAACATTTTATCACCATCAAAGCTTTTTTGACAATCGCTGTACTTAAACATTGTCATGTCAAACAATCAAAAGAACGCAGGGGCGTTATCCCAATGGAATGTAGGTATTTTCGGTGTAACTCTATATTCACTGAGTTTCTCTAGCCACCACTCTTGGTTTGGCTACTCAACAGGCTTGTGGAGTGATTTTGGGAGTCCTCTCCAAAAATCTCTGTGAATTTGGGTGGATATTTCTTGGTATAGTTGAATTCCCAACTAGAGTTCTTGGGTCTTTTATTTGGTGTCAGTCGCCACATAGGGCTCACATTCACATCTATGAGCCTTCAACTCTTCAACTTGCTTCATTAAACGCTCTATGTCTGCACTAAATGAACGCAATTTAACATGATCTGCTTCATATTCAGTTTCCAAGAATAAAACTTCTTAAAACAAATATTAATTCTTTTTTTTAATGACGTTACATTCCATAGCAACTCATTGCTAAAATTGTAAACATCTTTGAATTCTTCCTTGATCTTAATAACTCTCTCCTCCAAGGCAGCTTATTCTTGGTGATCATCAGAAATTTAGGCTTTCTTGTTGACAGTTTCCAACTCCATCCGCAGTTTTCTTAACTCATCCTTGTATGACATCATGTTCAGGTATATCCTACTCGACTACCCCCTGTAGCGAGCACCAATCATTTTAAAAATTGTGAGTTGGATACTCTGACAATGAGTATAAGATGTTATGATTTTGGGTTCTTCACTGGATTAAAACTCCCTACTGATAACTACACAGGCTCAATATGTGCTTTATTTGTGCTGTCTTATAGTACTTGATAATTGTTTGTTAATAGTATGAAGACTATTATCTGTAGTTGAATAGATAACCCGTTATGGTCCAATGCTAGACCTATACTTCTCCATGAAATACTCTCGATGTTGAATGTAGGGACTTCTTCCCTTATCCTCCTAACTTGATCCACTCTTTGATCCTGAAGTTTATGGCCTGTCTTTTCATCACGCTGAGTCAGCAGAGATTACCCATTAATTTCAGCTTCTCTTCTAAGGATCCTCTATTTTTATTCTTTATATGACAAAAGAGTCCCCAATTATTGCAAACAGCAATATTTCCTAAAGATAAATAGAACTTAAAACATCATGAATCTTTAAAATCTCTATTGTAATGTTTGGAAAAGTTTTATTTAACTGAGGTAAGCTGACCAGGGGACAGACATTACTGAACTAAAACTAAAATTATAATAAAAAATAATAATTTAAACAAAACGCCCAAAATGGATGGATTGATTGAATCGTACCTAACAAAATATCCAACCAGGTGGGAAGCGAATACTGCTATCCCTCCATGGTGGATGGGGAGGGGGATCAGGGGGCTTGTCTTTGGCCGCATCCATCTCATTCTAGAGTAGGGTGCGTGTTAAGGCAGATAGTAAGGGTGTGGGGGCTTTGGCGGCATGGGGTTCGATATCCTTGATGACTGGAACTTCCAAATAGTTGCCAGCCATTATTATACCAACTATGTATTTGCCCAAAGCATCTTCAGCTTTGAGGCGGGCATCAGGGAATTTAACAAATGTGGCAATATTGGTTTGGGTTATTTTTGCTTTTGGATTCTGTGCTTCTGTTACCACGTTCTGGATGGCTTCAGTGACGTTTTTGTGTAAAGTTTTCATGTTAATCTTACTTTGTGCAGTAAGATTTATGGGGATGATGGGAAGTGAAATTCCTCCTGTGAGCTCAGCCATAGATTTGGCAGCAGCTTTGCGAAGTGGATGGCAATCTGGTGTGGCGGCTTCTTCTACTACAAGCTGGTGGTTGGTGTAGAACAGTTTGGCTTTAGGTTCTGGGACATATTTTTGAGGTGGGAATTTTGCATCCCATTCTGTGTTATAGAGCCGCTCAAGTTGCATCTTTGGTTCTTCAATGACGTTACCTGATTCATTAATTTCATCCAATAATTCCAATGGAATTTGGTTGAATTGGATTGGGGAATCAGCGTATGGTTGAGGTTTGTTAATTTCATTTGCAGATGCATGGGATCAAACTGGGATCCAATCTGATGTTTGGTTGGATGAATTATTTGTGGTATTAGGGCAAGGTTGGTGCTGATTGGTGGCTGTAGGTGCAGCTGCAGCATCAGGCATTGGAGGAGGGGAAGGTGGGATTATACCCTATGTTGGAGTTGGCGCGGGGTGGGCAGCGGATTGGTGGGCATTGAGCAAACTTTCAGTGTTGGAAGTTTCTGAGTATGGGCATTTACATCTTGAGTGGTCTAACTTAAAACAGCATGGACAAATCGTCCATCCGCCCTCAATGCGGGCCCAGAACGGATGGTCAGGGGCAGATGGGATGGTGGCACGAGGGGGAATTGCTAAAAAAGTTTCACAAATTCAGGGCTGATTGTGGCATACACCTGGGGCCCAGCGAGGCGTGTGGCCCAATTTGGGACCACATATTGTAAGATGGGGTTGGCGCGTAGACTGTTAAACCTTCCATCAGCTCCTGGTGGAGCACTTGGGGGGGAGGTGGGTGGGCAAGCCAGCAAACTGGACCACCAAGGTGGTGTTCATTGGGAGCTGGGTTTGAGTTGTTGGGAGGGGAATATTGTTAAAAGTTAATGGCACCATTGCTGCAGTGGCTGCATCAGCCTTACAGGGGGAAGCTGAGATCAAAGTACCCCTTATAGGGGCGGAAGTCTATAAAACAGGCTTTGTCATCACCACCTGAACCATTTTGATAATGGCTTGGTCATCATAGGGGAAGAATTTCCCATATTTGACACTAAGGCCAAAATGCATGTTGCTCCGGGGGAGCACCAGGGGGCAGCGGGGCACCACTTGGGTTTGGGCGAGATGGGCATTGAGATCCTTGGGAGGAACAAATCGTCCCAAGGGTTTGGAATGACTGGGCGAGCCAGTCTGAGCGCGTTTTCCTGTCAGACGGAAAATGGAGGGGGGAGTTTCGCCGCTGCCCCATGCTGGGACAGTTGGCGGGGGATCAGACAACATCAGAGCAAGACTTCAGTGTGCAATTAAGTGTTGCTTTTATTTTATGAAATTAATTTGCTCAGAAAGTTACACTGAGTAGAGAGAGAGTATGTTTGGAAATGTTCTTTCTTTATTAATGTGAATTACCAGGGGAATTTATAGAGTGAATTTGGCGCCCAACCCTTAATTGCTGCCTCAGTCATAAATGGCGGCTGCTGCCATTAAACTTTCCTTTATTGTCTCACCAGCAATGGCCTTCTCCATCTGGTTAGGATTCCTTTGTTGGACACCCTTGAGACCTATAATGGACAGAACCAGAAAATGAGTCCCTAACACTTCCCACTCATTCCAAGTGAACCATCCATACTTAGTGAGCAACCTGCTTAGGTAGCGGGACTTTTTACTCATTATGGCAGATGTAAACCAAATGATTGATTTTTAGTTTAAGGTGGCATTAGTCGCCTTGTAACTTGCTCATTAAATTCAAAATTGGTTGGTGATGAAACATGAAAAATCCCAATTGGTATACCTGATAGTTAATCATTGATCAACAATCAGATGCCCCATTTTGTCAGCAACTCTGCCCAATAAGATCTTAAGCATTCACCCATATTAATTTCCAATGGATCCAAATCTGGCAAATTTATTAAAATACCCCAGACATTTTTAACCTGAAATTGGGGTCAACTGATAACAGTTCACTCCCTATAAGGAATTATCCCCTAACGATCCACAGGTAATCTAGGAGGCTGGAAAGATGAGCAAAAATCCCAACAGGGTGTTTTTTAGGGGTCATCTTAAAATTACAATTAAAGCATTAGGCTTATTTCTCTGACTATGTACTTATTCAGAAAGATTTTTATTAATCTCGTTGACAGTTTTATCTGCATCCTTCAGGGTGAAATTGCACTTATGACTTTTGAATTCATGTAAACGCTTTATGATT
The DNA here is from genome assembly GCA_022478985.1 of Massospora cicadina. Taxonomy (NCBI): domain Eukaryota; kingdom Fungi; phylum Entomophthoromycota; class Entomophthoromycetes; order Entomophthorales; family Entomophthoraceae; genus Massospora; species Massospora cicadina. Next base: position 33,837 of record JAKSZP010000620.1, read on the forward strand.
TGTTGTATCCTCTTGAATCCAGCAGAAGCATTTTCTGTCTATTTCTCTTTTGTTTCTGGAACAGTAACTCTTTGATATTCCTTCTCTTTTCACTTCAAGGAGATGACTTTCACATAAAGATCTTTTAGACCTTTGCGACTTACTATTTTTTCCTCATTTTTAGGCAAACGTTAATATAAGGTATTTAAATCAGATTATAACAATAAGCTCATCATATTTTTATTTATAAATCTTAATTATATCCACAAATTTCGCAGTCTTTTCCTTTGAACAAATTTTTCTGATAATTTATGCCATAATATCTGGCCTGAAAACTCAATGAACCCTGTAGTAAGTACCATATGAAATTCTTTCTACTTTTACTGCAAAGGTTTTAGGTGAGCGTTGGATAGAATGTTGAATGATATAATAAATGAGTGGGCTGATAATAGTGTAAATACTATTAACTAGCTGAGCTCTTCTTAACTGATATGAGTATGTCAGGTGCCAACGCTACTCCTTCTATAACTTGGAGTAACTAAAGTATTACAGACAAGGGAAAATTAACCATTTTTAACAATTCCTCTAGAGTTTCAAGATTTTGACACAAGAGAATTTCTACCTTACAACTTTTCACACAAGATATCTTGGGATCTTGAAACAAACATTGACAAAGGAAGGTATCCTAACAATCTAGCATCAAGAGCAAAAAATTATAGCAGATAAATATTTATTACAATCATTGAGTATGCCTTTATTAAGGTAATTTTAAAGAAAATTTATAGGATATTTGGTACCTAACTCTTTCATTAGCGCCCCAGTTGGAACAGCATCTGTTGTCAAAATTAATCCCTTAGGAGTCATCCAAAATAATGGTAACTTTATCAGCCTAGTCAGATACCACCACCAACTAGGTCACAACCCCTCCTGGGTTGGATATTTAAAGAGCGTTTCCCAAAGCCTTTACCCAACTTAGCGGATTATCCTTATTAAGCTAGCAACCTGCTTAATGGGACCTTGTAACCATTAAGAAAGTTGCATCGCCTTTAGGATATCCCACAAGTTGCTGCCAATAAAAGCATTTTCAACGCACACCTACTATTAATAAGCCCTTATTTACTGGCGATAAACCCCAATGATTTTCATTTGATGTTTAATTTGTGATGAATAAACTAATAATCAAACATTTGTACACAATGTTGGAAACCCTCCCCAACAGAACATTTGTAATCTAGTGGAAACAGAATCTGGAGAATTAGTTATATTTCATATAGAAATAGCCCGCAATAGTTACCAAATTTTATAATATCTCCAACATCAGCTATGGAATTTTATATTTTAAAATCATCCCCAGAGGATTAAACCAATGATACTTATAATATACTATGCTGGACGATGTGGGCATTAGAATACCACAACAGTGATTCTGATATTCTCACATTAAATGCGAATTCTGGTTATTTTATTGCACTTATTTTGACATACTTGTAAATAAAATGAAAGTTCTTATAACTGTTTAAATGGAGCACCATTTAACGTAATTTGAGCCACGTTGTAAAGAAGTTAAAAATACTCCTGAAATGGACCAATGTCAACTACATGGGAATTTAAGCCCAGACAGCACTAGCAGTGAAGGAGCCTACAGTGCTTTGTCCATAGAAATTAAATCACTTCAAGTCATTGCCACGCCATAGTATTATCCAGCCAGAACTACTATTTTTTATCAGCATGTAGTTTCTTAAATTTCTTTGACAGTTAAAAGTATGAGAAAGATACCTTTAGGATTCTCATTCAGGCCTTACCCTTTATTACTTCTGGGCTGAAAAGGTTTCTTATAATCAAAACAATTTTATTGTGATTTATTCTGTAGAATAATTCTTATTTGATATAATCATACTGGTTATTATAAATGTGGCCCACCCTCTGTCATCTCCAGAAACCAAAGCATTCCATTAATCTCTTCCTCAAATTGTGAGTTACTTCCGGGTGAACAACGAATCATAAAAATGAAACTGAATCTAAACCTTATGAGTGGGCTACTAGGAGAAGCTTAGATACCCTGGAAAAGTCCAAAAGGAACCTCATAAAGCACCTGGTTAAGCTTACTGGACATCAAGTGATATGTATGCTCCTTTCTAAACTGGCTTTCATAAAGATTACTGTAACCAAAGAACAGAAGATTGCTTATGTACATTTACTGCTCTGGAATAAAGGTACTAAATATTTAGATTATTAAAGCCTTTCAGAGTTTGCAACCTAGCGTCGCGCCAGGTTCATGCGCTATTATAGCTTAGTATCAGTTAGAAGGCCTATAAGAAGATTAAAAATCAAGCCTTAGCATCACTGTAAAAATATGTGCATGTTTGCTAATAGGGATTACAACTTAGGGTGCGCCAATGGTATACTGCATCAAAATAACACTGGGGATGCCTGTCCTATATGCTCATTCCTCATCCAATACAGTCAATACTATGAAGAAATCATACAGAAAGAGCTCAATGAATTACTATGGAAAGGATGATTGTGCCACCCCACAGCCCCTTTTTCATTCCAGTACCTATCTCAAGAAGAAAGATTGCATTAAGTGTGTTGCTGTTGATTATAGTCGCTTAAATAGGTTACAAAAACTTTATCCTCTTATGCATATGGATGACACTCTCAATTGATCAGGGGCATGTATTTTACTGCCCTGGATCTCATCAGCAGCTATTGGCTAATTAATATATTCAAGACTGAGCAGATTAAGTGCGACATTATCACTTCCCAAAGGGTTGTATCAACCTACTTTCATGTCCCAAGGTTTATGCATTGCGCCAGAAACCTTCCAAATAGCCATAAACACCGTTCCGAGGGATTTGAAGATGTGCTTTGTCTTTTTATACCGTGACAATATTAATGTCTTTTCGCGCAAGTATACCCAACATCTGACCATTTAAGGAAGTATTCAAGCAACTAAATGAAGCGCAGCTTAAATTTTATGCCTAGTTAATGTCAGTTTGAAAGACTCAGATGGATTTACCTAGGTCAAATTGGTGATACTCAAAGTATACGCCCTCAGTCCCAAAATTTTGAGACATTGATAAAACGAAACCATCAAAGAACAAGTGTGATGTACAAGGATTTTAATTATATGGATACTGCCGACGGTTCATATAATGAACTACTCAAATGGCTGGGCCCTAGTTCACCCTACTTTGAGGTTTGTGGCTTTTCTCTTGTCCCCCAAATGTGAAATTGCTTTCAACAAGTTGAAGGCAACATTAACTCAAGTGTCAGTGCTATTTTGTCCCAACTTTGACCAGGCTTTTATATCTACTCTGATGATCTATTAATGCCATTGGAGATGTTCTCTCAAAGAAGGATGAACAGGGAGAGGAACACCCGATAGCTTTTTGCAGTTATGACTTTACCAATCAGTATTAGATAACATGGGCACTTAACACAAATTTTTAGCCGTTATTTTTGCTTTTAAACATTTCTATGTAATATTCATGACAATAAATTACATTTGGTTACTGAGCACACCCCTCTTTGCAGTGGCTTTGTAGCCTTAAAGAGTTTAAAGGTTGCTGGCAAGGTGGGATTTGAAGCTCCAGGCCTATAGCTATGAGGTGGTACATCAATTTGGGTAAGCATCAAGAAATAGATAAACTTTCATGGTTACTCATTGTCTGCGCTGGTCTTGTGCATCAAAATGTTATTTAAGAATACATTAATTACAATAAAAATTAACCCAATCTTGGTTATACTTTTGATTAATTAATAAAGAATGCTATAGTTTGGAAAAATGTACTTAAACTATCAACAGTGGCAGTAAATTGCGTTTATACACTGAACCCTCCCCAACAACAACAATTGATATGCAAGCTCTTTTAATTGTTGGACATGGTAGATAAGTTAAGACACTACAATAGTTCAAACAGAGATACTATTGGGAGTTAATGAGGTTTTACATCTAAAACATCTTGATGAAGTACCATGAGTCCCAGTAACAACAATCTTTTGAGTCTCCCACCAACTATCAGCTGATTCAGCCCAACTGGGTGGAGCAAATTTTCTTGATTGACATTATTAGTTGCTCTACAAAGTAATTAATATCACTTATAAATACATTATCTTAGCCATTAAACACTTAAGCAAGTAGGTTAAAGTAACACTTAGCATGTAATTGAAGAGACCACAGATAGTTTAATCATGGAGCACATCAAACACAGGCATGGTTGTCCACAGGTTATCTTGAAGGACATCTCCACCAATTTCACATCAAAAATGATAAAAAACTGAACTGGTGTAGGCATCCTTACCCACCTAACCTAGCTTCAATGGTTGTTATTCATCTGCTTATCCACTAGGGATTCATCCTGATAGAGGAAGTGGGAGTTATTGATTGCTTATGTTAGGACACGGGGGAGAAACTCCTGCCCATCCTTTAAAAATTAATGCCCTGAAGCCACCAGCGTGTTATGGGCCATCAAGGCCTTAATAAGCTAAATTAGGAAAAGAGATAGGCGAGAAATGGTTAACAATTAAATAATGCCTCGAGGTATTTTTAGGACTTAAAGGCTAGAATTAGAATCAGGAAGGGGAGAATTAGGAATAAAGAGATCTTAGAATCAATTGTAAATAATGAGATAAATTTAAAATACTAATTATTACAAAAGGGGATTGATCATCCTTGGCATTAGTCGGTAGTGAATCCCAAAAGTGTTACTTGATTATGTGCAAGCGTTAAAATAAGATTCCGCTGTGACCCAATAGGTTTTAACATCCTCAGCATTAGTTACCGGTGTCAAATTATTATTTATTTTAACATTATTGGGGCCAATCCTCATTACTTCAAATTAGGATCATCCCAAGTTAATGGGGAGCCCATTCTGGCAATTGCCCATAGGCAAGTTGTGACCCCTAGTTTGGGCTTCCCCCAATAAACAAAGAATCATTAAAGAGCCCCCTCCAAGCATTGGCTAGGGGTCAGCGCCAAGGCGGGGTAACAGATCTGGGTAGCAGGGTTTGTATGGGCCAAGGTATCAATTGCAAACACAACAGAGGGAGCTAGCGAGACTTTAGGGATTGTCCCTGGATCATCATATGAGCAGCATCAGGAAGAATTCTGGCATTAGCATAATAGCTGGCATTGGGGATGGGACTTAGCATTGGCGCTAAAGCTAGCATTGTGAAGAGGTCCCAGCATTTGAGATGACACCCAGCATTGGGACTAGGTCCCAGCATTGACATAAGAGCTGGCATTGGGGAATGAAACCCGGTAATTCAGATTGTGGTGTTGGCCCATTGGATCCTAAGCTCTTGGGGTGCCCTTTTTCCCCTTATAATCCTGGCTTGCTTTGGGCAGGGGCCAAGGTACCTGGGCTTGTCCACCCAGTATTCAGAATCAGACCAGCCGAGGGGAACCCCCAACTGATCCTACTGCTTCCAACCAGGCTTGACCGCTTAAACAGCAGATCAGGGGCAAGGCCAGGTCATACCTCCTGGGTTTTTAGGCCCAGGTTAAGCCTTGGATCAAAAAGCCCTCAGCAATGATTGTCCCTCTTCCTTCCTGGGATTTAGACTTTTGGGGAACTTGGTGGTACCTGGCAGAGAGCACCAATTTATCAGGGCATGGGGAGCAACTCCTTCACCACCTGTCACTAAACCAGTGTTTAAAGCCCCCAGCGAGTTAATAGGCCAACAATGCCTTACTAATCTAAATCAGGAAAAAAAGATAGGCGAAAGTGGAGATCCATTTCATTTTGCCTTGAAACTCTTAAAGGACTTTGAGGCTAGAATTAGGATAAGGAAGGAAAGATTTGGAATAGGGAGATCTTAGCATTGGTTGACGAGGATGAGATAAATATAGATACTGATTATTATAAAAGGGGTTTGGGATCATCCAAGGCATTAGTTGCCAGTTTTTACTGAAAGGGTTTAATTGATTGGGTACATTTGTCATAACAAGATTCCACCATGATCCAATAGGTTTTGAAACCCTCAGCATTAGTCACTAGTGTAGAATTGTAATTTATATAAATATTATTGGGGCCAATCAACAATACTTCAGATCAGGCTCAACTCAAGTTAATGGGGAGCCCAATTTGGCATTAGCCCTTAGTCTAGTCACAGCCCCTAGTTGGGGCTTCCACTAGTAAAGGGAGAATCCCAACAGCCCATACAACCTGCCACCTGAATCTGGTGCCCCCACCTTAGCCCTGACCCCTAGCAAGGCTTGGAAGGGGTTCTGTCAGGATTTTTCCTTTATTGGGGGAAAGCATCAATTAGTGGTTCTGAATAGCCTATGGGCAGATGCTGTATTGTGCTTCTCATTGAGATGGGCTGAGCCTAATCCGAACTATTTGGGATTAGCCTCAATAATATTTAATTCTATACTAAATTGACACTGGTGACTAATTCTAAGGTTGTCAAAACAATCTGGACGTGGCAGAATAACATTTATATGCTTGCATCAAATCAAATAGCCCTTTTTGGGATTAACCAGCTACTAAGGCCTTGGGTAATCCCAAGACATTCTTGTATCAATTAGTTTTTTATATTTATCTCGCCATTGGCAATCAATGCTGAGATTTACCTATCCTGATTCCTCCATTTCCCAATCCTAACTCTAGCCATAAGTATTATTTTACCTTAGGGCTTTATTGTAAGATTCCCATTCATTGCAGTCTCTTTTCATATTTAACTTATTAAGGCCTTGATGGCCTAATAACTCTCTGGGAGCTTTAAGGCCATGATTTATTAAGGATCAAGTTGGAGTTGCTCCCTCATGTCCTGACAGTATAAATGACAATTATTGTTTGGAGAAATATCTCAGCAAAGATTTATTGATATTTTTTTAGTACTAGATGGAAGATTTATTGATATTCAGGATCACAATCCACTGGATTAATGAGTGTTTCATCAGGGATGATCCCTGATTATAAACATGTGATTAGGGATTCAATTTCTATATCAATAATTTTAATTGACTTGTAGGAGTCAATTGGGGTTAGTTGCCAACCAACTAATGGGTTATGATTTGCTAGGCGAGTGATGACGCCTGTGATAGAGCAACTTTTAATTTGGCCTTTTAGTATTGCAACCCGCTGTTTATGGGTAAGAGTCCCATTAACTAACAGATTATTAACCTAATAAGGTAATTTGATGGGGTTGAGTGAGGGCGCTGGGAAACTTTCTTCATTTCAACCCAGAAGAGGTTGCTTTCAAGTAGGGGGAAACCCAAATAAACTGATGAGTAAGATCATTGTTCTACGTGACCCTGGAGGGTTAGTTCATTGGACAACTGATTTAACATTAGGGCGCCAACTGAAGCGTTGGGTGCTTAACTCCATTTAAATTCTCTTTTGGGTTTTTCTAATCTGCAGATCTGAATAAAATAAAAATATACCAATAAAGTTTATTATTTTAAAATGTTTGCTCTTGTGATTAGAGTTGAAAGACAGAAACATCCTTTGACTATATTATTTTATCTCCGTGGACTCTGTGTGATGAGAAGGTAGAAGAACTGCTGAACTTAATCCTAGGATACGTTCTACAGAAGCAATTTAAAACCTATGAATCAAGAGAGGTTAAGCTCTACCAAAGAGGGAATAAGTACCTATAAATTTTTTAGAATATCATTCAAGATTAGGACTAGCACCATGTTGGCGTTGACCTAATGACCATCTTAATTAAAATAAGCTCAACCAAAGTAGTAATTTTCATACTATTACTGCACCATATATTACATATAAACAATTTAAACAATGCATATACAAGAAACCTGTGCAGTCAAACACTGGGAACTGAAGTGAGTTACTATCCCAAAAGCTAACAGAACTGAACATTTACATATTGTGCTCATTTGAGTCGCTACCAGAATTTAAGCTTTAACATTTAGTTCTCACTTCTGAAATAGTTTAGGTTTTAGCCTTTTTTGTAAAGAAGATCATATCAGACCTTCTACAAATAATGAATTAAAAATATTTAGACGTAGCTTCAAACCTTCAACAAGATAGCACTTAAACATCATTACAAGATGACTTCATTGCATTGGAAGAACAGGTGGAAAGGCCAAGAAAGAGGTTGAACGCATGGGATAATCAACAATGGCCTCTGTGGAAAAGTCAACTCCTTGAAGCGCAAGGAAGATAATTGGTAAAAGAAGTGTTGCTTCAGAAAAAGAGCGCGAAACAGATCAAGGACGCTTATGAAAGCCAAGTAAAGCAATACTGCAACAATTGAAGCATATATTAGAACCGGAGTACCATAAATGTGATTGCTTAAAAGAGGCAAAAAAGCCAAAACGAAACACCCAAAACTCCAGTTGGGAAGACTAATCCACTTAGAATTATGCCTAGGTCATTTGGAGCAATTTTAAAGATGACCTCCAAAGTTTCTCCCAATGTCTATTGAATTGTTGGGCAGGAAACCCATGGTAGTGGAGCTACGGATGATTTTCAAAGCACATGAAATTACCCACGTTTCATTGGAATACGCCCCTGCATTATTCAATTTTTTGAGAGAAAAATGTTCAGATTAAATGACTGACAAAAGGAAGTGACCGTCAGGAACTGTATGAACAATTACAGAATCTTATGTTATTTCTTCTGAACGGGGACAATTGTTTTTATCATGAGTCCAAGAAAGCCATTATGCTAGAATTCAGAAGCCCTATGCAGATGTTTGATGAGTAGCAGTAATTTATAAGATTTAATTTGAAGAAAAAGGAGACCCTTGTAGCTTTTGTGGACTAATTATACTAGAAAACACAGATACTGGCCAGTGCAAAAGTGCTAGCAGATTTTGATGCCCTAATCATGAAGCAAGTAAAACTATGGCCCTATTTTAATTTGCATTGAACAATGGCTCAGAGGTAATAACATAAATGTAAACATCTCAAATGGTGGATCATTCAAAGCTGTAGGGAGCCACTTTTGAAGCCATAAGTTATCATCCAAACTGATCCATACTTAATCACAAAAAACTGTAAAATTCACCAAGATGAATAAGGAGCAACCCAATCAAGTCATTTCAGAGAACAAGATCAATTACAAAAAAGCGGACAAGAGGCAGATCAGCTACAATCATTGTGGGAAACCAGGCCATGTAGCTGCTCAATGTTGGAGCAAGAAACCCAAGGATCAAATTATCTTAGTTCTAGTGAAGGAGAAGAAAATCTGAGGAAACAGAAAAAGGTCCCACAGTCTAGATCAGGAACAATCTGGAAATGGGTTGGATCTGTTCAACCCAATATTATGAACAATGATATAGACATTTCTAAATCTTTGTAGAGAAGAAACAACTGCCCTAATTTATTAATTTGTTAAAGTGGTGTGAACGCAATCACTTGAGCCAAAACGAAGGAAGTTGACCCTAAAATCATGAGGGTTATGGATTGACTGTTTACTCGTTGGCTAGAGGGCAAGATTAGATTCACTGAGAACCAGGAGGAGCTACTCAAGATGAGTTTAAGTGAGGTAATATTTTTTTAATTAGTTTGATCAAGGAATCTTTCCTTGATCTATCCACAGAACTAATTTACTTTTTCAATTTGGCAAAGATGCCGCCATTAACTTAGTAGATATCCTATTATAATATTCTGAGTGTACCTATGTAGATATTATAATAAATTTTTTAAGAGTTAGGCCAACTATCAATAGTGGAGCACCCATAAACTTTGTTTTGACCAAATGTTTAAATGAATGAAGATTTTGCTGGACCTAGAACACTTGAAAGAATATGGAATGGCTGGACTATATATGACAATATCTTTTGGAGCCTTCAGTGCGCTTATAATCAAGTTAAGTTCACTTGTGTTATCAACTTCATCCATTGTGTTGGTAAACCAGAATATGTTATCCTTATCAGGATGGAGTTCCTTTAGAATTACAAAGCGAAATGTAATTTTAAAGGAGAATACTATGACCATTTTGGGTCAGACTTGGGTCAGACCATGCCATTGGTATATCAGCAGGAAGGAGAACCGCCACTTTCTAGGAAGAAAAATTTTGTAAACTTGATTTACAATAATAGAATCGTCCCATCCAGTAAAAATTGGTTGAGTAAAAGTGGAGAAAAATGCTGAAGGGGATCCTAAAGAATTGCAGATACCCTTAATCATGAAAAATGCACCTACTTTTCTCACAGGGAACAAAGAAAATCATTAACACAGGGTCAATACTTAAAAACCCTAAGCAAATATGTGGAGAAATCGTTATCCCATGGAGGAAATTGAGAATTGAGCAATGTGTAGCGCAGGGATAATTATAATGGATCACAGAGAAGTAAACATGCTATTGAAAATCTGGGAAATTTGAAGAAATTAGCAAAACTAAGTCACTATGTTACTAATTAATCCTGATGGCAGAGATCAGCAAGTTTTATGAGTCTGAAACACTAATTGGAATAGGATTTCCTGTGGAAAGTGCTAAAAGCGTCAAGGTTTTAGTGGAATGAGAGCATCTGGCTCATTTATCCAAACAGCAGGAAGAAGATATTGTCAGGCAAACAGTAAGTTAGAATTAGACTGGCCTGCCAGCCTAGGTGCCAGAGCACATGAACGGCAAACCAGAATGCCAAAGGCACTGCTTCTGGTATGAAGGATATAAAAACTAGAAGGAGTTTCACCAATAACTGCTGATGATCCAGAATTTCATACAGGCCCATAATGAAATACCAGACAAATATGGCCATTAACCCCAAGGGGTGTGTGAGTGCCAGTGGAAGGGGCGATTTATTTTTCAATATAAAAAACTAAAGTTAGGAAAAAGATTATTTAATGAAAAATAAAGGAAGAAAATTGACAAACATTTTTCTCAGTCAATGCAGCTGATTAAGTAGTGTTCAATTGATGCAGGAACAATCCAGGATCAGATCCCTCAATTTTGACCTAACTAGAGAATTATTTGGGGATGGGGGCAAATAAGCTCGATAGAAACTGACATCAAAGGATTTGGTGGTAGGCTGAGTCACTGTCAGTTTGACCTCAAATGCCTGAACTTAGAATCAACTGCATTTCCAGCAGTTGACATGACGGTGTCTGGCCCAATGAACAACGGGAATCCCCCAGGGGCCATCTAACGTATGGGTAGTCCCAAATGGTTGGGAACGGGTTTGTGATGCCCAACCCACCCATGCCTGGTCGCTTGGCCGTTCATTTGGTAAAAAGCGTTGTGTCAGCCACAACTCCCAATCTACTGGATGGGAGCTTCAAACTATTTCAATGGTACATAATGCTACTACCTGCATTTCAGGGATCATCCCTGATGATTTTGGAGGAGTTTAATTTAGATGATCACACTGTTGGCTGAATCAAAACTGTTGGCGATTTTGGCCAATAATTCTCACTTCATCCCTTTTTGGCTATGCGGATTCTGATCATAAGGCTTGATTTTCATTGGTTTTGGAACTATCAACTTCAATTCAGTGATTTTGGCACAGATTTCCTTAATATGGTTAATGAGTTCAGCTGAGGTTTATGAAGGTACCAGGGGAGGGATCCAAAGTGGGTAGGCTGTTACCTAGCACACATCTACCACATGGGCAAGGTTGCCCTGGGTGATGAGGGGTACGGCTGCCCTTTTCAGCCCCTTTTTTCTTAGAAAAGGGAAGAGCGACCAGTCTATGCACAGGAGATGTTCCCCTGGACTTACAGGTGTGCTCCAATTATCTGAGAGCATAAGGAGATATTTGCCCAAGTTGCTCACGACAAAGGATGTGCAAAGAATGTAATCCATAAAGTTGACACTGGGGACTATTCACTGATAAGGATGAGACCTTTTCAAAGGTATAGAGCTACTGAAGCTGTGGTCAGCAAAGAAATAAGCAAGCTAGTTGAGCTTAGGCTCCTTGCCCATCATTGAGTCTATGGGCATGTTCGATACTCATAGTGACAAAGAATGATAGTTAAAATCAAATAGTGATTGATTATCACTTATATAATAAAATCACTAAGAAGGATTCTTATCCTATGACAAAAATTGATGACGCGTTCAATAGTCTAGGGAACTCCAAATACTTTTCAGTGATGGACTTTTTCCAGGATATTGGCAAATCAATTTTCCAAAGGAGGATCAGGAAAAATAAGTAATAAATACTGCACAGGGACCTATCAGTCAACCTGAAAGGCTTACGGATTGTGTAATGCGCTGGACAAATTCCAGAGAGCAATGGATTTTATCCTCAGGATCTGAATCTATCCTGCGTCTTACTATATCTAGATAATATAAATTATTCATCAGGACCTTCACGGACCATTTGGATCTCATAGAAGAAGTGTTTAAGAGCCTAATGATGGCAAACTAAAAAATCAGGCTGAAAAAAGTCACTTCTTTAAGAAGAAACTTGAGTTCTAGGGATTGTAAAAACTCTTTAGGGCTGCAACACCAAAAGCAGAAGATTACAGCATTGAACAGATGTTAATCCTGAAAAATGTTTATATCCAAGTATTTCTTGGTATGGTCAACTACTATTGCTGTCTCATAAAGATTTTGCTAATATTATGGAGCCTTTATTCCAATTAAAGGATCCATAAAAAGATTCATGTTTTTTATTAGGCTTAGGATTCATACATGAGTTACGCCAATACTTAATGATCAGTCCCGTCTTAAAATACCTGAATTTTGATCGGAAATTCATCAACCAAACTGATGCTTTGTTTACAGCGATTAATGCCATTTTGAGTCAAGTGGATTAAGATGAGGAAGAACATCCAGTGGCCTATGTGATTCAAACATTAACGTCAGTTAAGAAACGTATACCATGACAAATCATGAATGCCTTGTGATGATATATGCATGCAAGAAATTCTGAGTGTATACCCATGGAACACATTTTACGTAATGACAGACAAATTGTTTTTATTCTGGCTCCATAACAAAGAGGGTTCAGAGGTGCGACTTGCCCGTTAAATTTTTATTAAAGCCCTATAATTTCGAGATACTGCACAAGGAGAAGCAGTGCATCAATATGCTGATGGATCTTCAAGATTGGCTGCTGTCCAAGTTGTTTTTCATCAAGCATACGAGTTAATTTCCAAAGGATGATTTAAGCAATGTTGGAGATGAACCCTAAGAAATTATGGTGCACTAAGAAAAGCGATGGATAACACCAATATAGAATTGGACGACTATTTAAAATGATTGACAGAATGAGGTTTTTATTCCCCAAGAGGTCAAATTTGAGTGGAATATTTCAAACCACACACAATGTCATCAGCTATGGTGGCCTAAGGAAACCATGGACCATAATTGCCAGTACTACTAAAGAGAGTCATTCAACTATGATGTCACCAACTACCTGACCTGTTGTATGGAATGCCTAATTCACAAACACCATATGAATATACCAGGATATAATCTAGCACACCCTTGATTTGTGTGGCACATGGCGTCAATAGATGTGATTCAACCCCTGAGTATTAGTACGGAGGCGTGAAATATATCATAGTGACAATAGACCATCTAAGTAGATGGGTCAAAACAAAAGATTTAAAAAGAGCGGATGCCACGAGCATACCAAAAGTCATCTTAGGTAAAGTGGTATACAAGCATAGATGCCCTCAAGTTATCTTGAGTGACAATGGAACCACTTTTACCTGTTGTGTAATACTGAGGCTTAAAAATTAATGGGATCAGAGGAGTAAATCTGGTTCATATCAACCAGAAAAAATGAAATGGTGAAACAATTTAATATGTTAGCCTTGATGCTGAGAAGATTGATTGCTTAGCAAACTCACACTTGAGGAACTTGCCTAAATTCAGTTACCTTTACTTACAACATATGTCATAATGAAGTGATAGGAAAAACGCCGAATAAATTAATTTACAGATGAAGGGCAGCATTAATGCTGATTTATATTCTGCCATAGAGCCAGCAGTGGGAATGAGTACCAATCATTACCTAAACTGAATGGCCATTATAATGAAGAACTGCAATTTCAGTCATTTGATACCACCTTAAAGAAAAGGAAGAAGCGAATAAAGGGATGAAAAAACAACCAAGGTTACAAGAGTACCATGAGGGGTATAGGGTAGCCTGTTGCGACACCCATAGATTTGGATAAAGAAATAAGCTGAAAGCCTGTGGTTGGGCCCTTTGAAGTGATTGACAAGTTGGAAAATTATACCTACATGATTAAAAACATTGTGGAAGGTCATGTAATGAACTGGGCCCATATGATATATCTTAAGTATTGATTCTAGGAAAGGAATTGTGCATTTTTCCAGAAGACCAACTAAACATAGAGATATAGGTTAAGTTCTAGTTTTGATCAAGTTAAAGGAGGGGGCTGCTGAACCATGAGAAGAGGCTAAGTCATTAAATAGACTTTTGAACCACAATAGCTGGTTTAGTAAAAAATGAACTGCTAAATAAGAGTAGGGGAAATAAAAATCTGGACCTCTAAACTTACTTATAGGTTAATTCATATTTCAAAAAAGAGTAAAAAGTATTTAGGAAAAAACACAATTTTATCTAAGATAAAAAATCGTAAAGTTTTTGTATAAAACTATAAAAAATGTATAAAAACACTTTTTATTTTTCATCATCAAAAAGCATCTTGTGATGTGCCATTATGTTTCAGTAGGAACAACTCAGGTTGAAACTGAGACCGCCATGAAAAGTCCTGAAGCGCTGAAAGAAGCAAACATATTAGTAGATCAGGATGGGTTAAACTTAATTCACCTGGAGTAGTCTTTTAAAGAAATGAAGCCTTACCTGGGGGAATACAGAGAACAAAGAATCGGAGAAGCTGCATGAGAAGCTCCTTTAAACAATGAGATATCACATAACCCCATCCTGGGGACAAAGGATTCTGGACCTTTTATCAAGAAGAACACCTGGAATTGGCTGCACAGCATGTGGCAATAGGAACTGCGCTCTGTGGAGGCAGTAGCGAGATGTACATGGAATGGAAATATGCTAAGAAGAAGGATTACATAGAGATTCATTAAAAAAGATTGGAGATGGAACAAGGTAACTACAAATTTAAGATATGCTTGCGTAACCAGTCAAAATCAAAGCAGCGTATGGTCCCAGAAGTCTTTTTCACTGGATAATATGGTCAACCAGGGTATGTTTGGGAAAATTTGCCCACATTACCCAGCTTCATTGATTATGTTCATCTCCTTGTTCACTAGTAAATTTATCCAACTAATAGATGTGGTAGTTATCTATAATATATTTACCAAAACCCACTCACTCACTCATCAGTGTATCTCAACAATGTCAAGGCATAAATATATGAAAGTTTACATAGATATTGACTAGATACTGTAGATGTGCAAAAAAGGATCTTTTTAAATTTTTTTAGTACTAGATGGTCCCAACCCGAGGGAGGATCTTTTTAATTTTCATAGTTAAAAAAGTTTTATATGTAAGGAGTAAAATTTTTTATGTTTTTGATGGTAATAAGTATAATTTTATGGATGAGCAGTTAAACATTTGGTTGATTCAATAAATTAAATGGTTTTGATGAGCGGTTGGTAGTTTTGGGTTGATTAGTAAGCTTAACAGTTTAAATAAAGCAGTTAGTGATTAGTTGGTTTGATAAGTTGTTGTTTTTGGTAAGTGGTTAGTGATTTTTGTTGTTTTGATGGGGAATAATGGTTTCAGGTAAGTAGTTGATGTTTTTAATTTTTTTATTTAACTGAGGTAAAGTCAACCAGGGGACGGATATTACCAAATATATGTAAAACTAAGGAAATAACTGACAAACATAAAAATAGGCATCCCAGGGTACTCAAGTTACCCCTGTTGCCAGTGGGACTGCCAGTTATGGGAGGTTGGTGCACTATTCTGAGGGGGTTTCCCCTGCTATGGAACAGGTGTGAAGGAAAGGGTCTGTGTGGAGGAACCAGAGTGGAAACCATGATTCTATGTGCGCTCTTTGCCTTGGTCTCATATTCCATAGAGCCAGGCTTGGAAGTGCTCCAGTAAGTGAACATGGAATCTGTTAATAACCCCATAAATGGTTGGGACCGTGCCCTTGAATGCATTTAATGCAATTGTGCGGATTGTCCACATTGCAATGGTTATTATTAGGGAACGGAGGGTAGATGGGATTGGTGACTCAATCTGGAGCGCGAAGATATACTTTGATATCGAGAATTCTTGTTCATTTTGGATCTTAAGCAGGCGTGCGACTTCCTGCCATATAGCTTTGGTTGAGGGACATGTTTCTAGGCGGTGATGTAGGTATCCCTCCCCTCCACATACTGCAAATGTTTTGTGGAGGGAGTTGGAACAGTCCGCCATCATATAGGTCCTTCTCAGAAAGCGCCAAGCGTTTGCTCTTATCCTTGGCTGTAGGAGTGGGTGGTGAGTCATTTTCCACATTGCCTTCTGTGTGGTTAAATCATAGGGAATGTCCAACATATCTAGGTATTCTATCCTAGCTATGTTTGGGGTTGTTGAGAGCATATCTCTCTGGGGGTGGTTTTCTGGGTTTCTTGATTTGAATTGGGGGCTGGGTCGTCCCCTTCCCTGTATAGTACCCATGTTCTCTATGGTCCATCCCATACAGCGGATAGTTTGGAGAATATGTTTAAAATGAGGGGAGGTTCCATGTGGACCCGTTGTAGTAGGGTGCTTGGCAAGGTATGAAAGTAATTTGGGGTGGAATATGTGGGTTGGTTAATTTGAGCGCCTGTGCAAAGTTAGTCCTTTCTGCTCTGGACCAATGTTGTTGTGGGAGGTCTGGAGCAAGGATTTCCTTTATCCAGGTACCTAGGATGTAATTGGCGTGGCTCTCAAAATCTATTAGTCCCATGCCTCCGCTTGAGCATGGGCCAAATGGTGTTTCCATCCGTATAGGAAGGTGAGAGCCAGGCCACAGCCAGCCCTGGACAAGC
>JAKSZP010000621.1:0-50521 GCA_022478985.1 Massospora cicadina
GTTACCCGCCAAGAGCCTTGGAGTCCGATGGTCCACCGGGTAGCATGGAAGAGGCTGGAGTAGAAGCGGTGGTTCCTGCGTGATTTCCTCCTTATCTGAAGTTTTTTAGCCCAATCTTCAAAATATCCTGGCTTTCCCGGGTTTTCCTGAAAGAAAAAGGGGTGGGGCGTTCCCATTGAGCATAGTAACGAGATGTTGTCCTGCCCGTTCTTCCTGCAGGGGAGCCCCAAGGGAGTGCCCTGCGCCGCTTCCCAGTTTTCCCAAACCATTGGGGAGGGCGAAGGCGGGCAGTTTCGCTCTAGATGTCTGATTCTGGCCCCCCCTTTTTGACCTGGCGCGAGCTGCAGTCATCTGGGCTTTGGCACAGTTGTAAGCAACGGGGGATGCCCCCCTTTGGTCCCGCCCATTACCCTTTTTAAAAGCAGGTGGGGTGGGGGGAGGTGGGGGCCCCGGAGGTATAAAGCTTCTCCTTATGGGGGTTGTTGAGAAGGCGGGGAAACCCTAGGCCAGAACCTACGCGACGGTCTAAGTGTGGTGGTGAGGACAGCGGTGAGTGACCTGTGATCACTCAGATGGTTGTCACGAGAGATGGAGAGAGGAGACGCGGCCAATTAGCAGGGGGCCAATCAGTGCCATATCTATGCGTGACGCTGACTGGAAAGCTCCTCCATCATACTGGATCCTAGTCATGCAACCCCAGACAGACGTGGAGGGGGAAGCGCATCTATAAAACCGCTCGGGCAGAAGGAAATCCTGGAGGCGACTTGATCAGGGCGTTCCTTTGCTGCAGGGGGTAAGAATCACGGACGCGACTTATGGTTGTGTTGAAATCACCTAAGAGGACTGTATTCCGTGGGAGATTGAGTTGGAGGAGCTCTTCCAAGAGCCGATTTTGCTCCTGACCTGCATTAGGCAGGTAGATGCTTGCAGCGAAGGAGAAGTCAGGAGTGGTGAGTTTGGCCAGTATGAGGCGGCCACCTAGATATTGTGAAAAAGAATGGGTTTTAACCCGGGGATTCAAAACAATAAGGGCGGAATGGTTTGTTCAGAAGGAGTTGCCTCCAAACTGTTCATTTCGTACCAGATTGTTCGTGGGGGAGATATGGGGCTCCTGGACAGCAGCGATGTCAATTTGTGCTGACCTGAAGTTTTGGAGGAGGCGGGCTCTCCGCTTAAAGTCCAGCCCATTTGCGTTGATGGATTACAGGGCCAGGGGTGCTGCCATGGGGACTCATACCTGTTTCCCTCCATGTCTTGGGGGTTGCCAGCACTTAAAACCTGCTGCTGTGAGGTGGCTAGTTTTGAGTCTTGCTTGACTATTAGCTGCAATCCGTGAGAGCGTCGAGGGTTCTGAGGGGAAGGAGAGGGTGGGGGGCGGAGGACCCAGTAAGCCAGCCTAGGATGCCCCCGCTCCGTTGCAGGGAAGGACCTGAGGGTGCTCAATGGTGACCTCCGCGGTGTCCCCATTTGATGAGTCAGAGTCCATATTCACTTCCTCAAACACTGCAAAGGATCCCGCAAATGGACTGTGGGGTTGGGTAGGACTCTTTGAGGTGGCACTTCTACCGCAGGCCGCGGGTTGCCAGTCCATGCTGATGGGCATAGCTCCATTGGGAGCTGAGGGTTGATGCGATAAATTGCTGGTGGAGGTTGGTGGGGGTGCCGCGGAGCCCTGGTGGGGGTGGCCGACGAGGGGCGCCCTGTGGGAAGATACCTTGCGCTTGGTGAGAGGGAGTTGACTCTGGGAGATTAGGGGGTGCCCATTGGAAGGGGGCATGAGCTTGAAGGTATCCCATACCAATAGTGGGGTTAGCTGTTTCAACTGCTAGGCGTAAGGCCTCAGGGGACAGGTCTTGAAAGGGAACCCATTGTGGGTTGTGGAATTGCTGCTGCAGCCACGTGAGATCGTTTTTGGCCTGGTTTAGGCCCTGGGTGGTGGCTAAGAGGGCTTGTTTTCGAGCTGTGCAGCCACTATACAAGTGTTCAAAGGGCGTTACACCATGAACACCGGGGGCGCGCCTGATCAGGGTCGAAAAAAGATCTCCAGGGGCATGCCCCAACTACTGCCACACGAGGAATAACCTCAATGTTGCGGGATACAGTGGGAGGGGATGAATGACGCCCCTAGCAGTGTG
The DNA here is from genome assembly GCA_022478985.1 of Massospora cicadina. Classification (NCBI taxonomy): domain Eukaryota; kingdom Fungi; phylum Entomophthoromycota; class Entomophthoromycetes; order Entomophthorales; family Entomophthoraceae; genus Massospora; species Massospora cicadina. The sequence goes on from JAKSZP010000621.1 coordinate 2,136, forward strand.
AGCTCTTTGAGTGGGAGCATAGTAAGGGGAAGCTAAAGTCCACTGAAAGAACAGACCCAAACTCCATTAAACCACGATGGAGTGCCAGTTTAAGAGACTCAGGATCAACAGTCGTTGGTAGGTTGGAAAAAGTAACCCATGAAATTTTCTCCAGGTGAGAGCATGTGCGGGAGATGCAAAGAGATCCACGTGGAATAATGACCTGGAGGGTGGCAGCATGGTCAGCAAGGGCAGCTTCAGTGAAGCCCAAATCGATGTAGTGGCCCTCCACTGATTAATGGATGGTGGTGTTAATTGTGAATGTCTCCGCAATCGCTGCAAAGTATGAGAAGTAATCCTCCATATAGAATTCAACAGGGTTATGCTCATAATAAAGGCGAATTGCGTGGGAGAGGGTTGAGCGAGGTAGAGCTTTTTGCGCTCTAGTTTCGGCCCATTTCTTCTTAACATCAGCAATAAACGCCACTTCATGGGGATCAGCTTTGGGTAGCGTTGGTGCCAGAGGTTTTTGCCACGCCCCAGTGGCTCCTTTGGTACGTTTGTGTTTGCTTTGGGCTGCAATTACGGGTTGAGTGTGAGCTGGTGGTTTGGACAAGTTTGCGGAGTTCCCTTGTTGCTGGAATGTTACAGCAGTTGCTGGCGTCATATTAAATTGAGGGGCGGTTTGTTGGGCCTCGCTAAATTGGGGAGGCTCATCCAGATTGAAATTAACTCCAGCCAATTGGGAGGAGGGAGATGTTTCATCACCATCCCAATCTATTTGGGTAAATTCAGCCCGAGTATTTGCTGTGATTTTGTGGGCAAAACTCACTGGGTGATTGGTGAATTGGTCGTTTTCACCATATGGAGATAAAGTGCCGACTTGAGAAGTGCCGATTATGGGGTTTAAATGGGACGGGTGAGATTGGAACTGGTGTGAAGTTCCAAAATCTGAACCATTTAAATCCCCATTGGGAAGAGTAGATTGTCCCATTTGGTGCTTGGTGAACCAGAATGTGCGGCTAATCCAACCTTACATCCGAGGGTTTGGGGGCCAGGTGATTGTTGGGCCTCGCTAAATTGGGGAGGCCCATCCAGATTGGAATTAACTCCAGCCAATTGGGAGGAGGGAGATGTTTCATCACCATCCATTCTATTTGGGTAAATTCAGCCCGAGTATTTGCTGTGATTTCGTGGGCAAAACTCATTGGCTGATTGGTGAATTGGTCGTTTTCAGCATATTGAGATAAAGTGCCAACTTGAGAAGTGCCAATTACGGGGTTTAAATGGGACGGGTGAGATTGGAACTGGTGTGAAGTTCCAAAATCCGAACCATTTGAATCCTCATTGGGAAGAGTAGATTGTCCCAATTTGGTGCTTAGTGAACCAGAATGTGCGGCTAATCCAACCTTACATCTGAGGATTTGGGGGCCAGGTAGCTGGGTATCGCCCCTCATGGAGGGAGCCAGAAACACGGCGTCAGCAATAATAGATGGGGCTGAATTAGCTGACACAATGGGGGAGGTGAATGCCTGGATGGGCTGAGTTGCATTCAACTGAGCAGACGCCATTAAAACAGCGTGGGTGATGGCCTCCTTGGTTGGAGGGGCCCAGCGGGTTGGTGGGAGGCAGCGCACACAGAGCTGTTAGGCGTGCAGGTTGCAGAAGTGCGATCAGGTGAACTGGCGCTAGTTGGAGTAGCTCCAGGTTGGGGGGTGGTGCCTACTTTCATGGCTGCTGCTTGAGAGCGGGTGATTCTGGTTGACCCTGAGGTGGGTAACCGAGGGTTGCTTCGCTTGGGGGTGGTGCTGGCTCGTTTGGCATAGCCTGCGGGTTCTTTTGCGGGGTTTCTCGCCATATTTGCTAATAGTTTTCTTAAGTCTCTTTATTGGAGCTAAATTTCAGGCTGAATTGATTTTCGAAAAGTGATGCTTAGCAGAAAGAGATGATTTGATCCTAAACAATCTCTCTAATTACTTCTGAATACAAACTCTTTCAAATTTGTTGGGGATCATATGCAGGATTATATTTGCATCTCTTCATATTCTTATTGGCTTTTTCATTGCAGGGTATTTTTCTCTAGATCTTACTACAATCCATATCCATGATTCACATTCCATCCAGTAATCTCACTTTACCAAAATTGATTTATGCTTGTCCCTTTTGGAATAAGCATTTTCCAAGATAAATTACTGAATAATTGACAGTGTAGCCTTGCATCTTATGAACTGTGCAAGCCCAAAACAGGAAAATGGGTAACACTCATCTCTCAATTGCTCTATAGTTGAATTTAGCGGGAAACTGAATTCATTAAGGTTCAATCAAATGAAATGCATCCCTACCTAAGTCTATGTTAACAGAGGGAATATCTGCGTCATATATCTAACTGTGACAGAAATACAGCCAAATTATCTTAGTATAATGCCAATTATGCATTCATAAGAACCTTATTGACATTGATGTTGGATTGTAACATTACTTTTTCACAATAAATACTTTTATTCTTTGGGAAAGACCACAGTTTTGTTAATGATGAGTGGGATGATCTTGTTCAAGAAGACATTTGCAATATTATGAGTAGCATCAGTCACATGATCTTGCGCCTTTTTTTATCTATTTTCTCCCCTGCAATTGTTAGTACTCAAGAACTTTATTATTGTGGGATCGACTTACGCTCTCAAATGATAGATATAAATTGCTTTGTTCAAGGCAATTTTGCCTGTTGCATCCATTAATGTCTTTGACAGCAGCAAGCTAAAGTGGGGACCCTAGAGATCCAATTAGAAAAGCATTGAGCAGATTAAAAAGAATACATCTCTCCCTGCTGGCGCATATTCTCAGTAAGTTCAACAAATCTGATGTAGCGCCAGAGGTGTGGTTCTGGCAAGAATTGTACTGGTTGTTCAAAAACCTGAGCTCGTTTAATGGGTAGAAGTCAAAGTAAGTCACCAAATAGCATGACGTTGAGACCTCCAAATGCTTCGTCATCCAATCCTTGAGCTACCTTAAACATGAGTTGATCATGCAAAGCATCTCATAAGGGACTATCAGTATTTCATCAATGAAAATGTATTCAACATAATTCCACTGCTTTTACAAACCTTTAAATTATTTACCATCAACATTGGCATGTTGCGATTTATTGTGGGGAAGGCCGACCATGGGACGGACACTTCCAAATATGACTCAGACGAGACAAAACTTAGTACCAGGCGAGGCACCCCAGAGAAGCGATGCTATCTCTTGTTGCCAGCGGGAACGCCACTTATGGGAAGGGGAGGGAACGTGTGTAGGGGGCGTAGCCACTATTGAGCACGTGTGGAGGAAGGGGTCTGAATTGATGAACCAGACTGGGAACCAGGAGGAGACCATCTGCCGGCGACGTGGTGGGAGATATCCAAACATCCACGCTTGAAAGTGATCCACCAAAATGAGACCGGAATCTGTGGACAGCTTCATGGAGGGTGGGGATGGATCCGGCGATGGCATCTAAGACAATCGTGTGGATAGTCCACATGGCGATTGCAACCACCAGAGCACGAAGGGAGGGTGGGAGGGGGAGGCCCATTGATGAAGCAAACATATCTCTTGACAGACTGAAGGGATGTGTTTGATCCTGGCCTAGCAGACGTTGGACTTCGCGCCATATTACTTTAGAGGTGGGGCACTTCTCCAGGCGGTGAAACAGCGTTCCATACTGGCCACACACGACACAGGATGAGTGTAAAGCATTAGAGCGCTCAGCTGTATGATACACCCGCCTCAGGCAGCGCCACATGGGAGCGGACTTGAGGCTGCAACAGAGGATGGTGTGCGTATTTCCAGATAGTTTTTTGGGTCTCAGTGGAATAAGGGATGTCCATCATGTCCAGATAGTCCACCCTGGATAGGACATGGGGTCGAATGGGGATCACGCATCATGGATGGGTAGCCCCTGTACCTCTTGTGTGAACTGAGGAGAGGGGCGGCCTCTTCAGGTTGTATGTCCACTAATACGAATTCTCCACTCTGCGCTTCGCATGGAGAGTAGGATTCGTTTGTAGTGGGTTTTGGTCCCGTGAGGACCTGTGGCTGATGTGTGTGATGCGAGGTATTTCATCAGGGAGTGGGGGTTTGATGGATTGTTGAGGCCCAAGGCTCGGGAAAAGTTGGAGCGGGCTGCGCGGGACCAGTGTTGGGATGGGAGTGTAGGAGCAGTGATGGCCGCAATCCAGGTGCCTAGGATCTTGGCGGCATGGGCTTTGAAGTCAAGTAGGCCCATGCCACCATGATGATGAGGGCCAAACATGACCTCTAGCCGTACTGGTGGAGGGCGGCCTGACCAAAGCCAACCTTGTAGCAAAGCATACAGGGATTGAAGAAGCTTGGGGAGAAGAGGATGGCGTGGGCTCCGAACCAGACTTTGGATAGGAGCATAGAGTTGGCAAGAACAACCCTGCCAGTGAGGGTAGTAGGGTGGGCTCTGAGAGAGGCGATTTGCTTCGTCACGTTGTCCAGTATATGGCACTCCATTACTGCTGACGCGTATCCTCCTGCCTCCAACCACACGCCCAGATGGCGTACCGGTCCTATGGTAGGTCGTGGCACAAAGGGGAGCACCAGTGGAGTGGTGTGTTTTGAGTTAGTAAGGCGTGGACTTGGGCGAGCAGATGGGCTGGGTTGGGAACTACTTGCTGGGGCCCAGCAGTTCTGAAACTGACCAAGGAGGATGATTTCAGTTTTGGAGGCGTTCAGTGCCGCGTTGCTTACCCGGGAATATTCCTGGATGAGGGCTTCAAGTGCGCATGCATCTTTGTTATTGGACACCCCCACCACGCAATCATCTGCAAATGCCATCATCTTGACTGGGGTTTGGCCTGGCACATGGACCCCAGTGAGTTGGGCATTCACATTTCGCAGTAGTGGGTCAAGGCTGAAGTTGTATAAGAGTGGGCTCAGGGGGTCCCCTTGTCGCAGGCCCCTTTGAGGACGGACTACTTCCGTTAGGAAACCTGGGCCGCGCACTGCCATTGTTGCAGATTCCATGAGCAGCATCACCCAGTTAATGAAGCGGGGAGGTAGGCGGAATTGTTGGAGGCAGGCCCTAAGGTATTCCCAGTTTACTTTATCATAGGCCTTTTGTTGGTCCAAGAATACAAGTGCCCCAGAGGCTGTGGACTGACACACATTAGCCACAGAGTGCACGTTATCCCAAATCGACCTTCTGGGGATGAAACCAAATTGTTCTGGAGAGATGGTGGCAGATGCTATAGTCCCTAAACGGTTAGCCATGATTTTTGTTAAAATTTTGGTGTCTGTGTTTGTTAGAGAAATGGGGCGCCAGTTGGCTAAGTCTAGCCTATCCCCTTTCTTGAAGAGTGTGACTGTAAAGGCCTCATGTCCTCCTGGTAGGAGGCGCGTTTCCAACAGGTTTTGGTTGAGTGAGGCTAGCAGCAATGGGGATATATATTTAAAATATTTTTTGTAGAACTCATATGGAATGCCATCTGGGCCTGGGCATTTTTGGTTTGGCGCACCGCGAATGGTAGTCCATAATTTGTTTGGAGTAATTAAATTCATTATTTCCAGGTATCGGAAAATGGTGCGGATATGAGCTCTGTCAAGAAATTCTGCCATTTTGGCTGGCTGAATTGGTTCAGCTCAGTATAACTTGGAGTAATATCTTTGCATTTCGATTGCCACTTCAGCCAGTGTGTCCACAATAGAATTATCCGATCTTTGCACCTGTGTGCAGGCCACGCTCTGGCGTGGTGCAAAATTTTTTTGAAGAAGTATGCGGTGCACTTGTCACCTTTAGTGATGCGTGTGGCCCTGTATTGGACACAAACCCGATGTTTGTGTTGCCTTTCAAGTGCGTTGAGGTGGGCTGCTGCCTCCGCCCACTTCTGGCCCCATGCAGGGCTATATCCTGAGGCTGGAATGTTGGACTCTAAGTGGGCCAATTCCGCCAGTGCACGCGATATAACCGCCGATGTGGCTCGTGAGTGTCTGGATGAGAGATGGCGATAGTGGTGGATGGTGTCTTCTTTGAAAGTTGCCCATGTGGAAATGGGGTCCACACAAAACGGTGCAACAAATGATTTTGCCAAAGTTGCCTCTTCCACCCACGTGGAAAATCCTGGCGACGCAAGCTCTGGGGGGCGGATTTTGCACCAATGTGGGGCCTTTGCAACTGTGACGGGTAAGTGGTATGTTATCGAGACCAGTCGGTGGTCGGAGAATTCCATTTTCGTTGTTTTGAAGTGAGAGATGTGGGGTTGGAATTTCGCCGGTGCTAGAATAAGGTCAATGCGGGTCATGGACCTTAATTGGCCATTGTGGATGTGGGGACGTGACATGTTTTTGAGCAGTGGGGCATGTCACAGCAGTGCATCCATTACCCAAGGGTGGCTTTTAGAACGCGTAGTTCTACATGACCCTGTGGGGCGTAGGGTGAGGGTGGCCACTGGTCCGTTGGTGAGGTTAGCCAACAGTTCATGTCACCAATTAGGAAAGAATTGGGGGGTAGCGGGAGGGATTTAACCGGCGAGAAAAATTCCCGACGCTCTTGTGCACCGTTTGGGGCGTAAATGTTGACAATTGTGTGTGCAACATTGGCCCATGAGAAGGTGACAACGAGCACTTGGTCATTTAGGAATGTTTCTGAAGATGTAAATTTGAAAAAATTGTTTTCCAAATTAGCACCCCACAGTGCTTTGACCAAAAGGATAGGGATGGTAGGAGCAAAGTTTTCCAAGCATCCTCGGAACCTCATGGACAGTGGGTTTCCTGGATGGCCAGGATATCCACAGGTAAATTATTTTGTAAAAAACTCAGTTTCTAGCCTGGGATGGGGAGGCCTTGAGTCCGGTGATATTCAGCATCCCTAGAGTGAAGGTTTCCCCCATCATACCTTAGGTGCGAGGGGTGGGCCCCCTGGCCCACCAGCCTCTTCAGGTCCCCATGGGCTTTCACAGCAGCGCGGGTATTAGCAGCAACACTATTGGGGTTTTTGTTAATTTTTGTGGAAAGAGTCGCGTTGGCTTTGGCCTCATTTTTTGTTTTCCCGACGTCGGACGAATTTTTTGTGGTGCGGATAAGTTCGGTGCACCGTCGAGTGGGGCAAAGAGATTTTTTTGGTTGGAAATAGGTCTCAAGTCAGTTTCAACTGGGGTTTGGGTGCAGCGATTGGGTGAGATTGAATCTCCCATCAGATCCTCAGATTGAGTGGCCCGTTCAGCTTGGGCCTCCCAATCTGATTGGGTGATGGATTCCCAAGTTGCTTCGGCACAAAGGTCTCCATGTCCTCCTGGCGTTGTGAGTGTGGGATGGTGGTGGTGACCTTGGCCGCTTCCTTGGCTGCGGTCCTATGGGCCTGCTTGGCCTTCTTCCACTCCTGTGGGGAGATGGGCTTTACCAATAGGTAGCAGCCTTGTGCTCCCCACGGGAAAGCCTCTTTGGTGCTTGCGATTGGTTTGTAGTGCGCCTCTCCGCTGGCCATGGCCGCCGAGGGGTGCTCTTGGAATGTAACGCCCTCTTTAATGGGGCACGCGTGTGCCTTATGGCTGAACATGTCACAGTGGGTGCAAATGGGGGGCGCGCTGTCCATGGTTACCCGGAATGGGTGGGTGGTGTGCCCTGCGATGTCAATAAAGGTGGAGTGCGGGATCTGGGTTAGGTCCTTCGCGATCTCCTCAGTTGGGGTCAGAACTGCGATGGCTTTGCCGGTGCACAGGTGTGGCATCAGTGTGAAACGTTGCATTTTGAAAAAATTGTATTTCGCCATATATGGCGAGACCATCTTTCAGGTGTTGCTCCAAAATGTCACGTTTTACCATAGTAGGCAAAAGTCAAACGTGAGGAAAATTTGGTTTGATTTTGTCCATCTGGTGCATTTAGTTTTGACGACCCATTGCCCTTCGGGGAGGTCGACCACTACGCGCACCGCTGCAGCCTCGTCTGCTGCTATTTTGCTTTCAAAACCTAGGTCCAGCCAACTGCGCGACATGGAGTGAGGTGCAATGTACACCGCGGTTGGGAAAATTTTGTGTACATCTTCACAAAATTTTTCCCATAGGGCCATTTTTTGGATGTCCAGATACACACGGACTCCAAATTCCACCGATGAAAGTGGCTGGGAATGTGGCATATTGATGTACTGGTTGCATCGCGCTTGCCACGCGAGTATCTCCGGGGAAATTGTGACCACCAGTTTTTTTAGATTTTTTTCTATTCCGCTGGATTCTCCAGGGCATTTTTGAATGTTAGAGGCCGTGGGCCTTCCGCCTGCTCCTCTTGCCTTGCTTACCCAACTGCTCCCAGACATGGGCGCAGACTAATCCCCTCTATGAGATTATCAAACTAGATTTAGTCTTGAATTGAATGGGTTGCAAAAGTGTTTGCAACGAGAAAGAAAAGTTTCAACATTGGCATGTTAAAGACAATGAAGCCAACCTTTTGAAGTAGCATTTGAGCATAGTATGTAGAGTTGATTTACCAAGTATCTTGCAGCTACACCCATTAAAGATGCAACTTATAATGTTTTTAGATGAATCAGTTATTGATTTGATTTTTCAGTGCATTAAAAGTGAAGGTCTTGCCAACTCCAGCTCCGCCATTCACAAACAGCCTGAGGCGCTGTTTGCTTCCACTTCTTCTCCTGAATGTTACTAGTGAATGCAAAGAAGAACTTCACTTTTTGATGTTCATTTCAGCACAAGCCGGTTGGACTTGTTATCAGTCATACCTTGGTTGGGAATTTCTTCCTTGAGCTCTTATTCAATACAAACTTGGGATCAATGCATAATGTCAAATTCATGAGCTTGGTTAAATGCAACATATAAGACGGAAATCTATTTTTATGGAAACCCTCTATGTCATTGCTCTTTTCTTTTAATTCTTATTCATGGTCTTGGAATGAATCTTGCACATTATTAGACTCTCTGAGCAGAGCACTCTCAGATTTGTAAAGCTGATATTGAAGAAGAAGTATTTATATCTAATTCTCAGAGTTTGTGTAAATCAAGAAAATGGCACTTGTATGACCACTAGGGTTTTTCATACAGCAATTCTAATTTTGTCTGTGAGAATAATGAGCTTTAGCTTTTTATTTTTTTGAATGTCCCACATCAACTTAAATAAGTGTTTCTTTGGTGTCATCTTTGATAGTGTAGTATGGCTCAAATTGCATTGCAAACTCAACCAAACTCATATCCTTGAAGTTGTATTATGAATGATTTTTAGGGCGCTTCTCATATTGCTCAAGTTATTGGAGCACGCTCCTGTTGCCTGGTTGCCATGAAACTTAAGGATGTGATATCATTGTTCATGCTTACTCATGTTCAAGAACAACACTTTATTAAATTCCCACCAAATGGAAGGTGACACAACTGGAATACACATTTGCATGCAGAAATTTGATGCTCCATAATAAAATACATGCATACTTTAAACAACTTGCGAGCAACAATTGAATCTTCTTGACAAATTTGTCTGATCGCCTCTGCATTACCCTGAATCAAGTTTATGGGCTCAGACTTTGCGATATTTTGCAACTTAATGGGCGATTGTCTCATTTGTTCTACATTACTGAACGTCAATGTTGCCATCCCACAATTGAAGGATCACAGAGCTGAAGTTATTTATCCATCTTTCCTAAGTTAGTCGCTTCAGAATGCAGAACCATCTGCCATTTGTTATGGACTCATCTAGAGTTTAAGCAACAATGTGAGTGTGCTGAAACGGCTTATGTGGAAAGGCAAAGTGACATGTTTGAGAGTTGTATTTATAACACGTATGATTGTGGTGGTGCATCTGATAGCGCTTAACAAAATTGTGCATATCATGTACTTCAGATTCAGATGAGAGTCAGCATGAGCTTATTACATCAATAACTTTAATCCTTCTTCAGTCTTATATGAAGGTGGATTATCAATCCAAACAACCATGTGGATGTGCGGAAAGCCTTGATTTTAAAATTCCACATGCTACCAGTAATATCTAATTTTGCCATCTAAAATATTCGCGTTGTTATTAGCATGTTTCATGAAAACATTTTATCTCCTCATGAAATGATGGCTGACTACACCTGGGTATTTTTCAATAAGATGCTGCGATTTGATAACACTGGTATTTGTTGGGTCCTCATTAATCATTTGTCAGCAATAAAGAGAGCTCTTTTCATGTCTTTCCAATTGATGTTTTTGCATCTCTATGTTAAGAACCATGTTGATGTTCTAAGTCAACGAATTTGCACTATCAGTTATTATGCGCTATTCACCAGTATGCTGTAGACCCAAGGAAGTTTTGCGTGTAGAGGTAAAGAACTTCAACAGCCCCCTCTTGTCCTCTTACCTTTTAAAAAAAGCAGAAATAGTGGACTGAAATTAAGGTATTTGTCCATCAAAAGCGCATATAAGAGATATTCATTGCGCTGGAACCATGTGTCATGATCAAGAAAGCTTAATTGAAAAGTAATCTGATGGAGTTATAATTAATTGATGGTACTCCTTTAAGCCATTGTTCCCATATGAAAAATATCGATCACAAATTCTCTTCTGCTCTTAAATCGTGATTTATATTAAAAATAGTGTCACTATACCTCCTCATGCCCATGCTGTTGATGCGCTGACCCCTATTTCGTCCAAAATGGTCCACCAATTTAAGCGGGCACTGGATAAAATTTCCCTAAAGCTTCTTCGCCTTCTGATATGGCTTCCTAGGATGTTAGCTGAGGTGCCATGTTAGGAACTTTTCTAATTTATGATAATTCCTTTGTTTGGACCATTTGCAAGTAAGGATGAGTGGCGTCTCCCCCTTTTGGGTTGAGCATCACTCTTGATAAAAATATATTAATAACAGTGTCCTTCATTTTAAATTAATTTTTTTAATTTTCGCCATCAACAAATACATCATCTAATACTTCATCAACATCCGGTTGAGCGATATTGTAAAGCCACGACTGATGTCTGAACATGAATATGCTTTTTGGGTGTGGGATGTGTATCAACATAGGATGAACATCAATTGAGGGATCACCATGAGTGCTTGTGTTATATCATGTTGATGTTGCATAAATTTATTTATCTTAATGACAGTGTTCTGTACACAAATGTCAATGAAGTAAATTACAATGAGTTCATTTTCTGAGTTAACAATGTGTCAACAAATATGAACAAATTTTTCAATCATATCACAATCAAAGATGCATTCTTTATTTCACAACATTGTGTGCTTGCACTTTTGATGCCGCAAGCATGCAATTTACTAAAGTAATACTTGTCATTGAAGCGCATGAGGCATAATGACTTTGACGCAATAACAAGAATTCCAGCTTGATGTTCTGCAAACAAATGAATAATAGCATTTTTGCAAATTTTGGGCATTGATTCCATCATTCATGAAATTTATCAAGCTGCCTTGACATAGCAGTTGTCATTATAAACAAGCTTGAATGAATTGTCAAAATTTGATATCATTATAGACCATGTCCAGATTGCGTAGTTGCAGGTAGCCATCAGGAGGTATTGGAAACTCCTACCCACCTCTTGTTTCAGTCTAAAAGCGAGTTAGTCACAAAAACTATCCACTTCAATCATATTCTGGTTCAAGGCATTAGTGATTCAATGGCCAGGAGGAAGAATGGTGGCTCTCATGATATTTTCTGTTACCATAGTAAAGCACTGCAAACCAGCATAGTTGTAATTGAAAATGTCACTCTGGCCCCAATTCCAGGCAGCACAAACAATCCTTGAAGTGTCACAAATTAGCATATATGCACTTTGCAACTGATTATCATTGACAAAATTATCATTAATATGAGCCTCATAGCAATAAACTTGCTTCTGTTGTGGCTCAGCTAGAAAAACATGGATCATGCTTTGTTGGTCAAGTCTTACAAATTTGTTGATTATCATGTCCTTATATAACAGATTGTTTGCAAGAGCCAGCTAAGCGCAGAATACACCTATTCCTGTGAAATTATGTATATACGAGAGATATTTAGATTTTCAAGAGTCTTTGTGACTAGAACCATTCCTGCATTATCACTGCCATAAGGCAACATAAAATGCAGCTTCTCACTTACCTCAAAACTTTTAAGTGCCAACAGCGTGGCCTGGCCTTTATATTTATATTGGCCATATAAGCTGTTAAGTTTTACTATTGTAACGGAAGGTATTACGCAAGACAAGAAAATTTTTGCTTAAATTGAGTAAGAACTTTAATTTCACTTGTAATATCACCAGCTTATAGTATTCCAGTACAATTTTGATGGAGGTTTAGTCTTGCAATTGGGTTTCAAATGGCAATTACATCGATGGCAAACATCTAATACATTTTTGTTCATAAGTTCTTACAATAGATACAATATGGCAGCAAACATATAATAATTTACACAAAATCAGCGTAAAATTGCTTTGTGCAGATATCACATGTCCCATCACAGAAGCTGTTGATTTTCTTCTGGAACTCTTGCACATCAGCAGTACACTGAGCATGGGCATCATGGTGATTTGCTTTATATCCTTACGCTTTTTCTCTGGCTCATATAGTCATTCTTGAGAGGTGTATATCTATCTCTTTTGAGTTGTGAAGCGCAAGTTATTATCATTTTCCATCGCGCAATATTGAGAAGATTATTCTCTTTATTTGGCAATATGATTGGTGCGCTGGTTGTCAGTTTAAAAAAATGAGCCTGATGGTATACTATCTATTTTAGCAATACAATAAGCACATTTTTCATCAGTTTTAATAGAATAAGCTTGTGAAATGCGTTTTTTAAAATTTACAAGTTTCTTTTATTTAACTTCAGCCAAATATTGTGAATGCTTGAGCTGATAGTGTTGTCGCTTCTACTCCAATCATCATTTTTTTGAGTCATTGAATCCTTCACCATTAAAAACATTTAAAAAGTTATAAGAGTTTCTTGCAAGATCACTATTTTTGTATAAAATTTAGTGTCATTAGAGATACATAAGTGTGCCGAATTTGAAAACTCTAGCTAGCCTTGAAAATAGTTAAAATTAATTGCAAGATTCTACCTGGACAAACAGACACCACAGCAATTGGAGAAGAAAATTCTAGCAGACACTGCAGCGAATGGAGAAAAGCATTTTAAACACTATCGACTGCTTACCAAAGCCTATGAACCTATCAATCTAAATGAACTCTAAACCTCTTGTTTGAAACTTTGACCCACCAAATCAACCAAAACCACCAATAACTTAGAAAAACTAATTGGACTTTCAAATTAACTAAACCATCAATCACTTACTTGAAACCATTGAGACCATTGAACAACTTAAACAACTAATATCTAAGACAAAACCAATTGTTGAACTTACAAAACAACTATAAACTACCAACTACTTATCAAGACCCATGAAACTAACAAATTAAATAAATCTCAGAATGAGCAGCCAAATTGATATGCACCATTAAGAACAAAATTTTCGTGAATCTTATATAGAAATATAAAATAATGTTTTTATTAAAATATACTATTACCATTTTTTGTTTTATTTGATAGGGGTAGACCAACCAGGGGATGGTCTCCACCGGTATGGGCTAGAAATAGTTGGAAGATGAGGTGATAGAAGTTATAATGTAATTTTAGACATCCTAGGGTATATAAGCTACTTATATTGTCAGCTGGTACCGCCAGGCATATGGGGGTTGGGTATCCTATTCCATAGGGCCTTCCCTTATGATGGAACATGTGTGGAGGGGTTCATCATGTAGAAACCAGACTGGGAACCATGACTCAATGAGTCATTATTGCTTTGGCTTCATGTAGATATAGAGCCAGGCTTGGAAGTGTTCCATTAGGTGTAGGTGAAATATGTTGACTGTCCCTCAGATGGCTGGCACCGTTTTCTTGAAGTCATCCAGAAATACTGTTTGTAGAACACAATAGGATGGTAACTATGAGGGAGCAGAGCGTTGGTGGTAGGGGACTCAAGTTAGAGTTCAAGGAGGCTTCTAAAGATTGACAGCTCCTGGCTGTTATGGGTTCGTAAGCAGATGCACGACTTCACACCATATGGCTTTGGATGGCGTGCATGCTTCAAGGTGGTGGTATAGGAAGCCATCCCCTCCACACACCACACATGTTGCATGAAGAGATTTGGATCAGTCCGCTGTTTTTGTAGGTTCATCTGAGGCAGTGCCAGGTGTTTGCTCTTACCCTTGGCTGTAGGGGTGGGTGATGTCTGAGCCTCCATATTGCCTTTATTGTCATGAGGTCATAAGGGATGTTTAAGGCATTCAGGTAGTCAATTATTGAAATAGCGGGACCTTATTGTGTATGTCCCTGTTAACTTTTGGCGGATATGACTTATTTCCGCTTAATGAGTTGAACAGGGTTTAGCCCACTGAGCAATGGACAAACAATATGAAGATCGTTAGGTCCCCAAATAAACGTAATAAACTATTTATAAAATATGAGGCAATCTCCCCAGCTATATAACTTTATTTAATATTATATAACTAGCAGACCTTCTCTGCTTTCACTCTCTACTTACTCCTACTCCCTTCTTCTTTCTTTCTCTCTTTTCTTTTTCTAAAAAACCTCCCCCACTTCTCTCTCTCACTCAACCCTTAACACTCAGTATTCTTCAGCGGATTTGACACATTTCGCTTAGTCAATTATATTCATTATCAATGTAAAGTTTGTTCAATCATTGAGGGTTTAATGGAATTTCCTCAATTACTGACCCTAATTGATTCAATCTATTCACCTCACATTGCTTTAATCTATTACTCGCCCTTGGAGCTCGCTTCACATCTAATTTAAGATCCACTGGAATACTAGCTTATTGCCCAGTCATATTGAAATCTTGACATTACCCCCCCCCTTGACTGGACAATAAGCGCCTATTGCTTGTAGGGCCAAAGTAATTTCACATGTGCTTGGTTGATTATCCGACCACCTGCGGGTTCCTTAATGGTGTAGGTGTCAGCCCCAGTCTTCTCAATGATCTCAAATGGTCCACTCCTATGCTGGTAAGCTTGTTCCTTCTTCTGAACCCATGTTGGTCATAAAACAGGGCCAATTCCCCTACCCATGAACTGTGGAAGACTGCTGCGTCTACATTGATCAGCTGCATGATCCCAAATCTTCTTGGCAAAACTAGTGTGATATGCTTGGTTTGGAGTTTAATCAGTGTGTTCATTAAGGTAGACAAATAGTGGTGGGGCTCGACTCCGCTGGTATCCTCCACACAGGAGTAAAGCAATGCAGGTAGCGCTGGATGTAGTCCATAGAGAAATTGGAATGGAATATTACCAGTTGCTGAGTGGTAGCTGATATTGTACGCAAAGACAGCGGTGGATAAAAGGGTGCTCCAGTCTGACGGCCACTCATTTACAAGCTTGCATAGAATATTTAACAAGGTCCCATAGACCAGTTACACCATACCGTTAGATTCAGGGTGGTAGGGGTAGTTAAGACCATGTGGATTGCCATGAGCTCATTCAACTTGGCCAATACATGCGATGTGAAATTGGTTCTGTTGTCCATTAAGATAAATTGCGGACAACCATGGCGAGTATGACACACTCCAGGATGAACTTGGCGGTAGTGACAGCCCACAAATCCTTGATAGCCCTTAATTCCACCCATATTGTCAAATGGTTGATAGCAACTATTATATATTTTGAGTGGTTTGCACCAGTCAGCAGAGGCCCCACCACGTCTAACAAAACCTTATGCCATGCGATCTGAGGCTTGACTAGCTGGTAGGTGGTCTTTCGGTGGAATGGTTTCTCTACTTGGCACTGATGGTAACAACCAACCGTCTCAAGCACATTATAGTGCATACTATCCCAATAGTAGCGGGGTCGCAAGAGCTCCAGCATCTTTTTCAACCCTCCATGACCTACTGATCTATGTGCATCCATAATTATCGCAAGCCTGGAAGAGGGTTTTGGGAAACTCAGCATCAATTCCCCAATCCGCTTATATAATTCCCCATTGCACAAGAATGTATCATGCCTAATCCCATCTAACACTTTGATCACGCACAGCGGCTCATCGTGATATTTGCCCACAATCATTTTTTTAACATTATGTCCTCCACATCCGCTGTAATAGTGACCGTAGGTAATTGGGAAAGACAGTACACATTCTGATGCTTTGCCCAAGGCTGATGCATGGTCTCAAAATCATATGCTTGGAGCTTCAAAATCCATTGCATGAGCCATCCTTCAGGCTCCTGCAGATTCTGTAGCCAGCGCAAGGAGGCATGATCCATAACCACTTTGAATTTCACCCCATGTAGGTAGATCTGGAATTTTTTATACACATAGATTACCATTAAACACTCCTGCTTGGTCACGGTGTAATTCCATTCAGGGCCGGTTAAACTGTGGCTACAATATGCAATGGGGTGCTCCACACCATCATCATTTTTTTGGGATAACACAGCCCCTACAGCAGAAAGTGAATCATCGGTTTGCAAATAAACTCTTTTTCAAAATTGGGGTATTGCAAGACAGGCGCTAGCCAACGCAGTTCATTATACATCAAAAGTGGTTTGACATCGATCTGTTCAGTTGAAGGCAGCGTTTTTCTTAAGTATCTCAAATAGTGGGGCCCCAATACAGCTGAAGTTAGGAATGAACTGTCAGTTATAACTGACCATCCCCAAGAACACTTGGATATCCCGCTTATTGCTTGTCCAAGTCATCTTGCGGATGGCTTCCACCTTGGCTGGCTGAGGACTAAGCCCTTTGGAGTCTACCACAAAGCTGAGGTATTCCAATTGTTCCTTAAAAATTGGCACTTTCGGGGCTTAATCTTGATATTAGCATTAGCCAGGTGGCGGTTTACTTGCTCCAGGTGTCCAAGATACTCCGTGAACATCCGCAAAAACACGTTGATATTGTAAAGGTAGACATGAACGCAAGACAGCTCTAGGTCACTCAAAATAGTGTCCATAGCCCGCTGGAATGTAGTGAGGCATTGCACAAACCCTGTGGTATACGTGTAGGCTGGAACAATCCTTTTGAGGTGATTATAGCGCACTTTTCTTGTTCTGCCGCTGGCAACTTGATCTTCCAGTAACCCAATATCAAGTCCATAGCAGAGAAACACTTGGCCCCACTAACCAATCTAAAGCGTCATCAATTTGTGGAAGCAGGTACAAATCTTTTTTTGTAATGCTGTTAAGCTTCCAATAATCAATTACTAATCAATTGGAGCCATCTTTCTTTTTGACAATTAGCACTCAAGATGTCCAGGGACTATTTGATGGCTCCAACATTCCCTGTTCCACCAATGTATCTATTTCTGCAGATACAAATTCTTCTGCTGCCTTTGAGCATCAGATAGGTTGTAACCTGATAGGGGGAGTCCCCCGTGTCCACCCAATGCATGACCCCATGAGCACAGCCCAAGTCATGATCATCAGTTGCAAAAATGCTGATACTTTTCGAACAGATCCATCACCCTGTCCTTCTGATCCTCCAATAGACCAGTTAGTGCCTCCCGTGGAACCACAGTCATTACGCTGAAGGTGGTTTTTACAGGCAAGCCAAGATCTTCCCAAAAACCAAAGTCATGTACCTGGTGGACCTCATCAAAAGGGACTAGGTGCAGATAAGCCACCACTTGGTGCCGCTGAACCTTCATCACCTCCTTCTGCAGATTCTCTACCAACACCTTCACTTCCCTCTGCCCTGGTAACAGTAACCCAGGAGCCACATGAGTTTCAAGCTGCGATTGTTGATAAGGCCCCACAACCTCTCCGTACAGACCTCCCGGTATATCAATTTTGAGCTCTGTCCCAATTATGACCTGATGCCCAGAAGGGATTGTCAAAGCATTCACGGCTCTTAGCAGAATCCCTTTGTACTCTTAAATCTGGTTTAGAAGCGTTTGGGTCTTCCGCTTCATCTGACAATATCAGACAGGAATCACACCATTGCTATAAGTGAGATTAATTTAACTAGAGCGGACGGGGTCATCTGGGACTCCGCTGGAAGTAAAATAGAATGGGATTCATTGTCCCAGGATACTGATGGTTTCGTCAGCCATATTAGCCACAGCCCCAAAGTGCCGCATAAATGCAGCACCAATCAACATGTCATAGTGGTCATTAGGCAACACCACCGCTGGAGCGGATGCACCAGATGACCCAAACCTCAAAGGCAATGAGCTATATGCGCCTTCTGACACAGTACTCTGTGCCCCGCAGTCCCATACCTACTTGGTGGTCCACATCTGGCTTCAGTGGAAGCTTAGCCACGAGCTTGGTGGATATTATATTGACAGGAGCACCTGTATCAATGATCGCCCGAATTTTGGTATCTATATGGTTATATCACAATATGTACATTCCATATGAGAAGAACCTTTGGTGTTTGTTACATAAACATCCAAGGGCTTTTGGTTATCCAGAAAAGTGAGCATACCAGCCCCGACATGAGGATACTCCTGGGCAATCCTTTTTATAGGAATCGCCACCTCCACCCCCTCCAAAGCTGCGACATATGTGGAGGGTTCACCGCCAACCGTACCATTCTGCTCAAGGATTTGTCAGGCATACAGCTTATGCACATCTTGGTGGAACCCCATGTCTACGTTATTGGGGTCTCTCTCTCAGCTTGAGGCCAAAAGATGATAAGGAATCTGTTGATATAGTAAATGCTCAGAGTGTGCCCCAGGGACAACACAAAGTGACTCATGATAAATATCAGGGACAATTTACATCAAATCAACGGAAGAAGAGCATCCCATCTATACTCCGCTTGCCCTTTTCTCTGTTCATTTGGGACAACGGACACTGCATGGACCTTTGGTTTGGCCGGACAACCAACGCATAATGGCCTGTTTGGCCACATGAGAAACAAGCATTTGGGACTGGCACTCATCTCTGAATCACCCCAGAGGGCCTAGGTCTACTATTAACCCACGGGTAATTATGAGCCTTAGGATAAGAAAATCGATCATAATAGGGACGGAAAGGACCCGCCCAAGAGTTAAGTGACCGAGGAGTAACCCACAGATTGCCCTATTATTGTTGGGATCTTTCATTTAGCGGAATTTTAGTGGCAGATGCAGGATCCTTCTGCTCCACGTTGGGAGCACTAAAGATGATGGATAGACAGCATAAATGATGGATGATTTTGAGTAGCTCCGCATCCTCCTGAAGAGTGTACACCATAGCATTATGCAATTCGCAATAGGACTTGATAGCCACTATCATCGCTATACCCACCTTCTCATTATATAAGACATTTGCACCCAACAACACATGAGCCTCATTAGTGAACTGCTACGCAAACTGTATTAAAGACTCATCTTTTTGAAAAGATATTGTTAAAAAGTCCGCCTTGCGTGGAGCCATTTTTGTTTTGCCCCCAAACAGGCGAATTACAGTCTCCTTTACCTCTTGGTAAGCTACAGTACTATTTTTAAGATAATATGTAACTTGATCAGCACTTGAAACATCCTACGCGGATAACAACAGTTTAGTTTTTGCCAATTGGAAGCCCCCTATGGCAAACTCAAACCGCTTGAAAAACCCATGTATGTTACCATCACGGTTAAATGGTGGCAGCTTGTCACTGCAGACTTCTCCTCCTTAACAACATAATTTAATTTATACTCTGCACAGTCTAGCTGCTCCGTCGTGCTGCTCAAGAGGTTGGCAAGTTGGTTGGTATGGTCACTTACCAGGTGCAGTTGGCGGAAGTCATGGTTGAGCTGCTCAGTAATATTTTTATTCTCCTAAATAAGCACTTTTTGTGCCTGAAGTAAGGTATCCAAAGCAAGCTTCGGCTCCCCATATTGAGACAATTTGATAAATGGGGGTAGTACCCCATCAAAGCGAGCTGGTTGCACTATAGGTGCAATGATGAAGTTGTTAATAGTTGATCAATGGGCCCCTGTAGTGAGCACCACTGTTAACTTTTGGCGGATATGACTTATTTACGCTGAATGAGTTGCACAGGGTTTAGCCCACTGAGCAACGGCCAAACAATATGGAGATCGTTAGGTCCCCAAATAAATGTAATAAACTTTTTATAAAATATGAGGCAATCGCCCCAGCTACACTACTTTATTTAATATGATATAACTAGCAGACCTTCTATGCTTTCACTATCTACTTACTCCTACTCCCTTCTTCTTTCTTTCTCTCTTTTCTTCTTCTAAAAACCTCCCCAACTTCTTTCTTTCACTCAACCCTTAACCCTCAGTATTCTTCAATGGATTTGACACATTTTGCTTAGTCAATCTCTATTCATTATCAATGTAGAGCTTGTTTGATCATCGAGGCTTCAAAGAAATTTCCTCAATTACCAAACCCTAATTGATTTGATCAATTCACTTTGCATTGCTCTAACCTATTTCTCGCCCTCAGAGCTCGCTTCGCATCTAATTTATGATCCACTGGAAAAAATAGCTTATTGCCCAGTCATATTAAAATCTTGACAGTCCCTCTGGATGTGGTGGTCCTGCTTTCTTAGCATGAAGCTTGCACTTGGCCTTCCCCTTCCCTGACTAGTGCCCATTATTGTGACCATCCATCACAAGTGTCAGATGGTGAAGAGGAGGCGTTTGAAGTGAGGGGGGTTTCATGTTGGCCCACTGCATTTGGGTAGTTTGCAAGGTAAGTGGAAGGCTGGACGGATTGTGGTGGTTGATAGTTTGAGTACCTTTGCAAAGTTGGCCCTCGCTGCTCTGGACCAGTGCTGGTGTGGGAGGTCTGGGGCTAGGACTTCCTTTATCCAGGTGCCCAGTATGTAGTTGGCGTGTCCATCTAATTCTATTAGGCCCATGCTGCCACTTGAGCATGAGCTAAAGAGCATTCCACTTTTACAGGTGGCTAGGATCCAGGCCACAGCCATAATTGGATTAGGGAACGTATTATGAATATGAACAATGGAGAGAAGGAGATTGCGTGGGTGAGGAACCACAACATTGAGAGGATAAGTGAACTGGCAACTGTTACTCGCCCTGTTAGTCCCAGTAATCTTCCTTCTGGGAGGCGATGCAGTTGGACATCCTATGTAGTAGGGTACTATAAATTTTCTCATTGGCGTACCCCCTATTATCAGCCACATACCAAGGTGGTGGACAAAATTGGCCGAGGTGGGTGATGCAAAGGGCAGGATGATTGGGTCACTTCTTCATGAAGATCCTTGTGGCTTGGGTATTGTGGTCCAGTTGGTTGTGTACTTGACTATAAAAGATGATTTTCATCTTTATTTTGTTGAGTGATGCATTGCTCACATTAATACTGCTCCAGGGTGCGCTCCAACTGTTGGGCATTTTATTACTAGCTATGACAGCCATGCAGTCATCCGCAAAAGCCAGTATCTTAACTGCTGTGACCTTGTGCAGTGATGTTCATAAGACATGTGTCAGAGATGCATAGAGGTGGATCTATGTTGAAGTTGTAAAGCAGTGGGATGAGGGGATCCCCTTGTTTGAGCCCTCTGTGTGGTTTAATCTTGTTTGTTAGGAATCCAAGGCCGCATACAGCCATGGTTGCAGATTCTGTTAGGAGCATCGCCCATTTTATGAATCTTAGTGGGAGTTTGAAGGCATGTAGACATTCTTTTAGGTATGGCCAGCTAACACGGTCATACGCCTTTTCCTGATCTAAGAAGACCAGGGCACCAGTTGCTTTGGATTGGCAAATGTTTGCAACAGGGTGTATGTTGTTCCAGATTGAACGTCCTGGTATAAATCCAAACAAGTTGGGTGATAGGGCGTCAGATGCAATTGCGCCTAATCTGGCTGCTAGAATTTTTGCTAGAATTTTTTTGTCAGTGTTGGAGAGTGCAATTGGGCGCCAGTTGGCCAGGTCCAACTTGTCACCCTTTTTATACAAGGTTATAACGTAAGATTCATGGCCTCCTGGTAATAGTCGTGTTTCCAACAAACTCTAGTTCATTGACGCCAATAGGAGGGGGGCGATTTGTTGAAAATATTTTTTGTAAAGTTCGTAGGGTATCCCATCAGGCCCTAGGCATTTCCTATGTGGTGCACCGCGAATTGCTTCCCAAAGCTCCTCCTGTGTGATAAGGGATAGTATATTGTAATTTGGTGGTGTACTTTGTATCTTGGCAGTTTGAATAAATTCTTTAATTTTTTTGCGGATCTGTTGGCATATCGCGATATAATTCGGTGTAATAGCGGTGTACTTCCGTCTTGACCTCCTCAGGGTCAGTTGCCACGGTGCAATTGGTCTTGCGGACCTGTGTGCACATGGGCTGGTTTCCGTGGGAGTGGAATTGGCGGAAAAAGTATGTTGAACAGTTTTCGCCTTCCTTTATGAACTTACCTTTGTTCAATACTTTGATTCTGTGTTGGTGTTCAAAGATGAGATTGTTAAGTCAGGCTGAAATTTCTGCCCATTTGCATCCCCAATTAGGGCTATAGCCAGATCTCGGAGTATTTATAACAGGTGGTCTAGTTCTGCCAAGGTACGCTTGATTGTGGTTGTGTCTGCAGTGTACTTGCATAATGCAATATGTCAGGTTTTGTTGATTAAATCTTTTTTGAAATTTTCCCATGTTCCGATGGGATCCAAAGTGAATGGGGCTGTGAATTCCTGGTTTGTAGCCTTGTTTTCAACCCAGTCAAATATCTCAGGCAATCTTATATTTTCTGGGTGAAGCTTTCTCCAAGGCGACACCTGTGTGTGGGATTGGGTTGGCGCTAACTGCACCATAACTAATCGGTGATCAGAAAATTGATCTTTTTTGTTGTAAATTTGGAGATTCTTGAG
The DNA here is from genome assembly GCA_022478985.1 of Massospora cicadina. NCBI lineage: Eukaryota > Fungi > Entomophthoromycota > Entomophthoromycetes > Entomophthorales > Entomophthoraceae > Massospora > Massospora cicadina. Next base: position 24,836 of record JAKSZP010000621.1, read on the forward strand.
TGGTGGGATTGTGGGATGAGGATGTGGTCAATAAGACTCATTGATATGACCAGTCCCTCACGTATGTTGGGTCTTGTCATATGGGGAAGGATTGGTGAATTGGGAGGAAGAGCATCCTGTAAGCCAAGAGATGCCTTCATTGTGCGATATTCAATGTGTCCAAATGGTATCCCCTGGGATTAGGCCATCGATCTGTATTGGGGTTATCCCAGCAGTTGAAATCGCCTAACATGATGATATCTGGTGGGAGGGTGAGGGTAGAAGTTTTTTCAATTTTTTTTCTCTCAGTTGCAGTGCACGGTGCATAGATACATGCTAACGAAATTATTTCATCTTGGCATGTGATTGTTGCTACCAGGACTTGACCGTGCAATTGTGATGATGAATTTGTAATTTTAATTCTTTTGTTGTTTTGGACTATCACCCCACAGTGAGACGTCCATACTGATTGTGATGGTGCGACCCTGGTTGACCAGGATTCTTCTTCCCTTGTAGGCAGTGGGTTTCTTGGATGACCAAGATGTCTACAAGGGGTTTTTGCAGGAAGTCCAGCTTTTTGTCTTGGGACGTTTGAGCCCTGGCTCCCGCAATATTTAACATCCCTATTGACGCTGAGGCGCCCGCGGCGCCTCAGGAGCAGTTGGGAGGACCCTCTTGTCCTATCCCACCGCGGCTCATTTTGACCATGTTCCGCGTCTGTACTCCAACTCTTTCACTGCCATTGTTGGTTCCCTTGATCTGACCCAATGATTCAAGGGAATTGCGGTTTTTTGCATTTGCATCAACTTTTCCTGCACAGGTCTCATGTTGATTTGATGCGGGTTGTTGATTGGATTTTATATTTTTGAGGTTCAACTTTGTTGCATTGTGCACCGCATTTTCACCCAAATTGCGGTTGCATTGTTCCTCAGTATGTGCATGACTGATGACGCTTTGTGGCTCAGTCTGGTTACTGTGAAAATTTCGACCTGGGCATATTGTTCTGATTGGTTGGTTTGGTGAATATCTGAAGTATCCTCTTGAATTTGTCCATGGTTAATGGCGGATTTCGCGTGTGCCGCCGCTTCAGCCGCTGCTCTCTTGTGGGCTTTTTGTGCTGCTTTACGCTGTTTACTTGTAACTGGGTCCACGATGGAGTATAGTCCAACTTCACCCCAGCGGAATGGGTGGTGGCCATCAGTCATTTTGGCGAAGTTTTCATTATCTTCGTCCATAGCTTCTTCACAAAAATCATTTTCCATTAAGCCCTCTTTTACAGGGCATGCATGTTCCTTGTGGCCCAGTGAGCCACAGTGGTTGAAAATGGGTGGTGCGCGTTCCGGTGTAACTTGGAATGCAGCCAACTGGCCCCCATCTGCAAAGTGAAATTCTGCTGCATGGGGAATTCTGGATAAATACTCTTCCACTTCTGGGAAGGGGTTGATTACAGCGATAGCTTTGACCGTGCACAGGTTGAGCATCAGGCAAAATCGCTGTAATTTGAGTTGTTGGATTTCTCCATAGGCCACAAGACCTTTGCGGAGCTCCTCTCCGATTACCTTATGAGGAAGGTTGGTGGGGAGCGAGTCAAAGGAGATAATCAAAGTTTTCGCTTTGTTCCATCTGGTGCGCGTGGTGCGCACAATTTTTTTGACCTCAGGGAGGGCAATTTCCATGCAGATTTTTGCTTTGGCATCGGCTTCATCGGCTGTTTTGAAACCAATATCAATCCAGCTGTGGCCCATGTTGTTAGTGGCTACGTACACCGCGTGAGGGAAAAGTGAGGGCTGTGCCTCACATGTTTTCTCCCACAGGGTCAGTGACCCATCCCCAAGGAAGAGTCTGATCCCGTGCTCCACCTTTGATAAGGGTTGCTTAAACTGATTGTACATATATTGCGCATGCTTTACAGTGAATACCATAAGCCCAGATGGTGTCTGAGTTTGCGATTTCTTTGCAGATTGGGTTCCTGGTCCCCTCCAGGGCGTTTCTTGCCCTTAGTTGCACCATTAAGCGCACCGCTTGCCGCGACGCTCGCCCATGTTGTATTACTTTTGTTATTAAAGTCGCCCTTCTTTCCTGTGTGTGATTATCCAAATTTTCTGTTTAAATCGAATCATAGTAACTAAAGTAATTGTTACGAGAAAGAAAAAATAAAGATGCATATAGCTACCTTGACTATTGATATAAGAGAAGTCATATTTTCGCTAGCACAGGAAATAATTGAGTGCTATATATGACTAAAGTGAAAGAATTTATTGTTTTTAACAGTGATACTACAAAACCATGAAAAGCAAAATCTGTTTTAACTAAGATAAAAACCACAACAATAAAATGGATTGCTTTAAGAAGGATATGGACACCATGCAATTGCGATGTCTACCAACTCTCAGACTGTTACCTACTTTGGGAGGATGTATTATCAGTATCAATACACCAGAAATTGTGGCACAACCTACACTTCATATTTAATGTGAAACAGGACCCCAATTTCTACTAGTACTCCAAGATAATTTCACTCTTGGTGAGGGACTATATCTGGATTTCTTCAGTTGTATGGAACAGCATGGACGGATTCAATGACAAGCAGAAAGCTCATCATGTACAAGTATCTATAAGCTGAGAAGCACAGTATTTGCATGGAGCGATATTTCACTCCATCACATTTGGGCTGAAGTTATTAAGATTATTATCAATAAGTTCAGAAGCACACAGGCTGTTCAGAATATGAAGCAAGAATTTCTCACCATTAGAACAAGGAAGCATGAATCAATTGTGAAATATAAAAACTGGCTTTGCTTTAAGGCACAACAGCTTTGGACGAAGGAAGCTTTAAATTTAATTATCACAAAAACCATGTTACTTGATTTGTTTGAATCACATCTGTAACTCCTGATGCACATGACTTTGGTTAAGAAACCCTATGAATCAACGAAGGCCATTTAGTTAGCCCTTATTGACAAAAGCAGCATATAAGACTGAGTCAAGTCATCAGAACCAACAGAACCATCAGCAACACGCAATGATGTAAATTTCTGTTTAAGGCGCTTAAAATCATGATAATAAGCTTAAGGTTAAGGCTTTCTACCCATTAGTCTAGAAGTACTCAAGAATTATCAAGTTTAAATACAACAAATGTCTGCCAGAAGGATACTTATGGAGAAACTGCATTAAGATAAAAAAATTGAAGAAAGAAGACCCTGAAGAGGAGGTGACTGGATCAGTTAATTGGCGTGCAGACCACACCAACGAATTGGAAGCGAAGTCTGGGTTGCAAGTTGATTTAAGATGCTAAGTCATTGGAGCTCCAAGTGATATGGTTTTTCCACCTGCCTCAAACCTAACTAAGCAAAAGCTTAAGACTACCACGGTATTACTGGGCTTAAATTTCCAGTCCCACTCATATTTTTGACAGTACCATGGATGGTGAGGATCTCATGGGTACTACATTTAAGAAGTTTTAAATTGTAGATCGTTGATCTCACAAGGTTTTCAAGGAGTACTGCCTACCTGAGGAGGTAGGATAATTCAGTCCGACAGTCAGTGCCATTCTTACCGTGGGAATGAATTTTGGCAAGAGAAAGTCAAAAAGTAAAAATCACCATCCTAAATTCAATGTTTAAGTAGTACTGGACACCGGTTCTCCAGTTAACATTATGCTTTCCAAGCTCATAAAGAAGTTGAAGTTTGACTCAGACAAGGATTACCAGGACAAATTCAAAACTAATGGTCTGAGTCAACCAAAGCATTAGGAGCCTATTATGAATTACTCTTATAATTTGGACGCATTGTCTTATCTGCTGCAGCGTAATGATTGAGAACAACCATTACTATTACCCTATAAGAATGCAGTTTTAAGGTGAGTTGAGATGATCCATTGACTTTAACTAATGTTAAGTTAGTTTATTGTCAACTATCAGAAGTCAATTATGTTCTAAGAAAAGAAGAAGGAGCATAAGAAGTGAGTATGCTTAGTCAAAACATAGTATTATAGTTATATGGTCAACTAATACCTCAAGTTGAAGAGAACAAAGATACTACTATTGAACATAAAAGCTGAGTCTAGTTTGCCCTTTTACTCCAGCAAAGAGATGGATCTACTGCCTGGAGGACATAAAGACTTGTTGATTAACATTATATCAATATACCTGAAAAGAATATGCTCAAAATTTACATTCTAAAAAGAGTAAGAGAACAGAAACCCAGAGTGGTGCCTGGATTATATGATTTCGCCTACCAAGGAGAAGTCAAAGTCTTCCTTAGAAAATAGTCAAGCAACCTGTCAAAACAAAGAAGGATCAAAACATTGCAAAGTAAAGATGTTTCACACATCATCTAGTCGGTTCACACCATTGCTGAAATCAAAGGGATTGGCTTCAGGAGCCAAACACATAGAAGAACGTGAGCTAAATGAAATCTTGACCACTATTCTGCTATTTCTAGAAATGGACATAATATTTATGGCTTGTGCAAAGGAGAAGTCCACAGGATTAACTCTGGGAGATCCATCCCTTCCAATCAAAACCAATCTGCCATTCTAAGAGTGAAGAAGAAGTTATTTTGATTGGACTCTAGAAGCCTATGGATGCAGGATTGGTACGCCCCTCCATGAATTCCTGAGCGTCTCCCCTACTGCTAATGATAAAGAAGGACGGGAATCACCGCATAGTCATTGACTACAAAGTTTGAACAGCCTGAAAATATAGATACTTATCCCTACCAGTCATTGATGATTCCTTGATTTGGATTGGAGTATTTCACAACTTTTTCAGCCACAGACTTGGCAAGTGGGTTTTGGACAATTACAAGTCTGATGTATTAAGAACAGTGGTTCAGAGGTAATTAAAGAAAACATCGTCCAAAAGTCCCTGTTGATTATTAGTGGAACCCCTCAAATCAGGATAACACTTCTATTGATACCCAGGCAAATAGCATGAGTTTTGGCGGTCAGATTGCACCAAATTATCAGCCAAATCTGTTGAGCCATTATGAGGTCCTTCCCGTGTTACAGCTAATTTAGTACAGCCACCATCACGGAGACTGGCCCCTTTATAGGGTACAAGGGAACCAACAAGGGGAAATAATTTTCTTTCCCAATGATTGGTTAAAATACATAAAATCATTGCTTCACGGATATATCATACCTGCAACCAACTAACCACAGCTGTTCTGCCAAAGGGAGGGGAATGTTAGAGCTCCAATAGGTGAATCCCCAGATTCACTAATTAGACTTTATTAAGCTAATCTAAACTTCGCATTGATTTCCCTTCAAACCTTGATAAAGTTTAGATACAAGCTGCTATATTGAGAGGGAGGGGTGGTTAGCCTTGCAGGGTAATTCCTGCTTCCACTTTAGTGCATGTTTTGTTCAACACATGTTCAAACCCTTTACTGGCTTAAAAAAATCTCGGTGTGGTATATTTGCAAAAGGTTGACCCACCTCAGTTACTTTTTTTAGATATTGAGAGAGTTCAATTCTTATCCCCCTCAGCAGTTACTAATAGAATACATAAAAAATATAATCCTTTAAGTTAGTTATTTATTAGTTTAAAAACCAGTAGTTGGGTAATACACAAAAAATTTATCTGTCCTAACAGTAGAGAACCATATATCTCCTGCCATTATCTGTTGAATATCAGGTGAGAAAACGCACCAGCGAGTCAACAAAATGCCTGATTTCCAACAAGTGGTGCTCAATATACGGGGCAGTACACCACAAAACACTATTAAAAATGGAGGGTGTTGTGGCGAATAACCCTCACAATCTCCCCACTTCCTCTGAACCCCAGCTGGATGCTTTAGCACAGCAACTAGCATGCGCCCTATCTCAAATTGAATCACTTGAACAGCACGCATGACAAGATTCTCATGAGGCTTCTCCAGTTATTGCCAAACCCCCATTCATAGACAATTTACCCCAGGTGTGGGTAGCATTGCCTCATTCCTTATCTTGTATGAGGTGGTTATAAAGAGACAACAAATTCCCAAAAAGCAAAGTACATCCTCCCCTGCCTTAGCCGCTCCGCCCAAGAGGTGATGGTATTTTATATGGACATTTTTAAAACTTGGGACGAGGTAAAACAAGCGCTTATTGAGGAGGTTGGATCAGCACAGAGCTTGCAAAGAAAAGAACAAACCTTTATATGCCTTAGTCTGAAAAAAGGTAGAGTCGATTTTTCTTTTGTTGAGCAATTCTATAGTAAAGCTCAACCTCTATTGTTAATCAAAATGCTCCCTCTTGCCGATGCTATTGCTGCTGTTTTAGCTGGATTGGCGTCTCATCCTCTTTGGTGATGCATAATTCTGACATCAAGCGCTCCTTCAAAAACATACGGGATATCAAGGAGGCCATGTTCCAGTGGCTGATTATTATGAAAGTGATACTACGCAAGGAGCTCTGAGGTGAGAATCTACTATAGCCCCTCCAGCTTCTTATATGGATATCTCCCTTTGGAAATCTGCTCCTGCGGAGTTGCCACAACGAGATACTCCTCCCCATGTGAAGATAGGCAGAGGATACTATCAGTGATGGGGCAGCGCTCCCCTCCATCTCCAGCTCCAAAAGTGCAGCGGGTGAAGTTAGCTATCACTTTGCCCTGCTCTCATTCTTCAGAGCAGCCTTCTAAAGTGCCTCAATTGTCACGTCCCGCCAAGGCAATATCTCTATTCCCTTTGGCATCTTCTCCAGCCATGTCTAGCTCAAATCCTATAGCCATGGGGTATCCCAAACCCCTACATCAAAAGCTTAATGTAGAGCCGTGTCAATTACAGCATCTCCTCAAAAAGGTATCCAGGTAATTGAGCGACTCAGGACCTCTTTACAACAAAAAAACCTTGACCTTATCTCCCAACCAACGGAATCCTTGACGTGCATTGAGAATCCCTCTGATGACAAATCTTTAAAGGGATTGTGAAGTTATCATTCACTATGACTTAGGAGCCCCAGGTGAAGTGAAGGTACCTGTAAGTCCAGGGGAGCGTCCCCTCTGCTTAGACCAGCCAATGTTTTCATTTCTCAGTAAAAAGGGTATGAAGAGGGCGGCTGTCCCTCTCGTAACACAGGGTAATTTCGCCCATGTGGTAGACAAGCACTGGGTAACTGCTCTCCATCTGAATATTCCTTTCCCTGTCCCTGCGCTTGCCTCAGCCAAATTAGTATGGAGAATCAAAAAATTTGCGCTGAATTCATCAGAAACTGCCACCTCCATGAGCTGGAAGGATTTTATGAAGTCAATGGCACCAAGATCTCAAGATTGAAGCCAAAATGCCTTGAAATACACAGTAATAAGGCCCAATGGGCTTGCACATTTAGTAGATGTGGAATTAAGTGTCAAATCCCTAATAACACTCAACAATGGCATTGAGTCTTCAAAAAATGTTGTAATTTCGAAACTGGCTCCAAATTCTATGGGGATAAAGTCCAACAGGCGTGCACCTCTTAGTCATAATGTGTCAAGCAATGAATTCTTGGTCGAAATTGCCAACTCTGAACCCCCTCAAAATCTTTGAGGACAAAGCCTGACGGGCATGTACATCCATTGGGGGACTATTGCCACTAGCTTGTAACCCCATCTCAAAAATCTGGATTGTTGATTGATGGTACCCATTTGGCTGAATGAATGCCCCACCAAAAGAGCATGGGAGGGTTGGCCATCCCATACCTGTTTCTTCCTGTTGGGACCGCCCCGCTGTGGGGTGGCCTTAAGGGATTCCTGTTGCCCATTGGGACAGATGCCATTTCACTAACCGCCAGAAATGCAGTGAAGCCTTGAGTCAGGAGTTTGTTCTTGAACCAATAGTGACTCAGCCTGCTGTTGATTCCTTTGATTTTTATAAAGATTGAAGTCATTTTCCTCCCTCAAAATTCGCTGGGTTAGGTCGAAATTTGAGGGCCTGGCTCCATACTTTGACAAGCTGTCCCAAATTGACACTATCTATTCAGTCGCATTGTATTGAGAAAATTGTTGGTAAAATTCTTAAAATTTACTTTACAATAAAGTTCCCCACAAGTTTCCAAATTATTAACTTTATTCCAAATTTTTCTTGCCAAGCTATCAATGGCACTAACATTGTGGCACATCAGCTCCTACATTGGCTTGCCAATACTAGCCATAAATAGATACAATAGCCCATACCTTTTTTCAACTGAATCTATTGAGTAAGCAACTTCTGGGAATATAAAACCGTCAATGAAGCCATCCACCAGCAGGATATCAGAATCCTGTGGCTCATTTATCTCTATTTCACACGAGGATCAACCCCCTCACCTCTGGTTTTGTGTCAAACCCACCCATTGAATATCCTGAAAAACTAGTCTGATAGTGCAACATTCCTGCAGCAAGGCCCACGGGGTGTGGAGTTGTAACAGCCTGTTTTATTGCTAGGTTTTCTACAAATGCCTCACATCAATGCACATTTGTTTCCCAACTTCTCACGGCATACAACGTCGTTTGTGCAACATTGTCTCTGGCATTCTGGCTTGATTTTAGGGTGCTTCTGCATCCCAACTGGCAGTTCAGTCTAAACTTCATATGCCATTTCCCTGACATAATCGACCAACCATCGTTTCACGCCATTTCTGCCCTTCTCTTTGAGTTGGGCGCAGCAGTGATTACCCTTTACAATATGAACGTACACTCAGTAGTTTATCTCCTACTGCTTTTTTGGTCAATCACCAAATTTGTGAGTAGCTTTTAAAATGCTTTGGAGGACTTTATCCATGGTAGCAGGGCTCTGTGGGCCGCTACTCTTCCCTCAGCTCATTCTCAAGTAGAGAATCTAAGTGTCCCTTCTCAAGACATTGCTAATTAAGTCCTCAACGCCCTTGATGAGGTGAAAATCTGGTCTGCCGTTGCCCTGAATAATGCTGCTTCACTGTCCAACGCCTATCAAGGTGTTGCCCTTTTGGATAAAGTTAAAGGAGAAGCCCGTTGGTGGGTGTCACGATTCCAATACGACTGGACAATAATATTGGGACAGCAGAGCGAAATCTGCTGAACATAGTATCAGTTACAATTATTTGAGTGCCTTGAGATAAGGCGATATTGGAATATAATGGGTTTATATTGGATATAATGGGTTTTATTGAATCGCCCCTATATAAAGTGATAAGGCGATAAGGCAATGTTGACATATGATGAATATAAAGTAAATCGCCTACAATTTAGGCGACAGAGGATTAGAGAATAACAAGCCAAATTCGAGGAGAATTGGCGGAATAGAATAGCCCAAGCTGTGAGAAGCAGTATCGCCTGAAGCCACTGTATATAAGTGATAGGGGCGATTGAGAGAAGAAAGTTGTTTTTAGTGTAGAAGGGATGAGACAGCGAAAGGTAGCTGTATTTATAAAAAATGAATAAAGAATTTGTTTGGCCATTGCTCCTATTTTAAGTATATTTTCAAGTGTGTCCAAAGGACTGACAATCCCCACATTGTCTGTCTGTTGCTCAATGGATTTGACCTGTGCAAATAACTTGATTGATCCCAATGATACCTGTCGGGTTTCCCCAAGATGCGCTCGCTGGTGCTGATGCAGGGGAACCCAACAAGTAAGCTGACTGCAAGGGGCTGGCGTCAGCCAGGAGGACAGGGGCAGCTCTGGATGGAATAATGGACGAGACTCCGTTCATTTTGATAAATTAAACTTAATAAAATATAAGATAAAATAAATATTATGAATGGAAGTATTCTATTAGAATAATATTTAGGGATTTTTATAGGGTATTTGGGGACACATGCCCCAAGGATCATCGTGGCCCCGTCCAAGTAGGGTTTCTCCTAGCCTTCTGGAATGCCCATTGTTTTGATCCTTACTCAGATCTCGCCGCCCTTTTGACCAGGTCAAGTGATATCCCAGGTCACATGTCCTAAGGGAAGGGAATGTACCATTTCCTCGAATTTGGGGTAATTTATACCAAGCCCCAAATTTGATATACTTGTAGATTCGACTCTTCTTTTCAAAATCTAATAATCCATTTAGGATTTACACCCCTTGAAGGGGATGTCGATCCTTCCCCTGGACAAGGCTTACACCTAACCTAGGGAAAATACTGACAATACCATCCAAAATTATAACAGTGGTGCTCACTACAGGGCCCATTGATCAAACACCTAACACTATGGAACTCCAGTCACCAGCCATTCCATACACATGCTGTGTTGTTGGAGAATCTTCACGGAACACCACATTAGCTGGATATGAGGAACTCAAAGTTACCTTAGACGCAGTGCTCAAAAACCAAGATAAATCTATTCAGGAACGAGATGCTGTCATGCACCAGCTTGATAGTAAATTTAGCCAAATGCAAATCTTGAGACAACAAAAAAAAGAACTCGCTGAACAATTTAATGATACTACCAAACAGCTGCAGTGCGCAGAACTAAGATTAACCAATACCTCTTGGTCTTCTTGCTGGGACAATGATGACCATCAAGAGGGGGCATTATACGAGGATGAATATGACACTGGTCAGATCTACTACACCCAGTATGATAGTACTGGATACTAATACAAGTTGGAACAACACTTCCCTCAAGTAATAGTGGTACGGCCCACAGCAGAAGGTCACACTACTCCTAAAGCGGCGGACATCCCAACTTCATCTATCCAGCTCCTCATCAAGGAACCACTTTTGGATCTTAATCCATCTCTCAGTATGGCCCAAAACCCCATGAACGGGATGAGGAGGTTAGTATTGAAAAATTACCTTCGTTTGACTGCAACAAGAACATTCATGGGTTCTTCAAATGGTTTGAGTTTGCAGAAGAAAGAGCCTCTGGTAGATGGAAGGCTAAGTTGTTAATATCTGCCTTGGATGTAGGAAGCGCTGATCAGGTCACCTGTATCTCCCAAATAGTTCTGTCATCTATAAAGATTTAAAGGATACCGTACTCCACCTGTTTGGGGTACTTCAAAAATGTTGCAGCAAAAAGCAGAATTCTTAACGATCAGATTACATCAAAATGAGACTCTCCTAGAGTTCACTGATCGATTCACAACACAAGCCCATGTACTGATTGGAGCTGAGTACTTAGTGGAAGCCGATGTGTGTATTGCCATGTCCTCCACGGTGAAATCATATTGCAAACTTCATAATGTTGTTTCACCGCTTCTGGATGATGAAGTAGCTCTGCTCAAGATTGTACAGTTTTTGAGTCGTGTATCCCCTAACTTTCCGCCGCCAAGTATGGAATGGAAGACTACCACTGCTACTGCACCCTCTTATACAGGATAATACTCTTAGCTGACTCCAGCTCTGATTAGTAATCCTCAGCCTTTCTATAGCTCTGCGCCTCATCCTTGGCCAAATTATACTCAACATTTGATCAGCGAGAATGGGCTGGCCATGAAAACTGTCAGCAACCCAGTTATTGACCAGGACCTAGCTATGATGACTGTCAACAATCATCTTACTGACCTGGGGCTGGTTATGCTGAATGACCCCAAACTTCCCAGTCTGGACCCTCTTATGATAACTAAGGACGTGGCTCTTATGGGGTTAACTGCTACAAATGTGGTCGCCCTGGTCATTTGGCAAAGTTCTGCCATAACTGCTGTGTGAACTACGTATACCAAGATCGATACTATCAGGGAAAAGATGGAGCAGAGTAGAGATGGGACCCTCTACCTCCGCGATACCCACTCAAATTGTCCTTGAATCAATAGTTATATACCCTGCGAAAGTCCCTCAGTATAATGATGGTCTTTTATATCAGCAGCCGGTTGGAGGAGTAAACATAATAACCCAAGCTCAAGCTAAGGCAGCGGTGAAAGACGAATCCCCCAAGCAACTGAAGCCATATGCCTGTAAAATGCTTGATCAAGCTTCCTTGGACCAGCTTGATTCTGCCGCAGATGCGCCAACTCTGAAAGGAGTAAACGTCACCCTTCTGGTAGATGCCATTGTCAAAGAATATCCCCAAGTAGGTGAGGGGATAATGAGTTTCAAGGAAAAGAGAGCTCGTAAATGTTCATGTATTAAACAGTCAATACTCTTCTTATTGAGAGTGTACATACTGTGATATTTTTATAGCTAAAAATAGAGTTTGCGCTATAATAGATACTGTGCTTCAGTTAACATAGTATCCACTAAATTAATGGCAAAGTTGACGTTGAAACCTGAAGTGGACCATTGAATGATTTATGGATCTGCTGGAGCAGTAAGAACTGTCTCTGAGGGGGCTTACAGTGAGCTACCTCTGCACTTTGGGTCCATTGTCATCGTAGCCCTGCCAATTGTGCTGCCAAATGAAAACTATGACCTTCTAATTGGGACTGCTTTCCTGCACTGTTTTGGGGCTGTTGTTAATATGACGGAGGAGACTCTCGCCATTTTGGGTCAGTGGATCCCAATTTACTTTACCACTAATGGAGTACTGAAGGATCTGGTGCATACGAGCCATATAACCTTGCCATAGTGATGGGGTGAGGCCAGTTCACTACCACCAACTAAAGCGCAATACTTGGGCCCTTCCTCAGAAGATATATGAATATCAAGGGATACCTAATCGAGTGGCAGGGACCATAACTATCCCTTCTGGCCATCAGGTCTTAGTGAACACTGAGCTAGGAGTGGAAGTACTGAGTGGGCTATATGGAGAAGTCACTGGGCTCTATCATCAACCATGGTTTGAGCCGCACATGGCTCCAGAGAATTATACTTCTGGGACTTGGGGAGATTAAGGTTTTGTTAGCAAACCTCCAGAGCGAACCAATGCAAATCTGCCGCCACCAAATTGTAGCATATTTGCATCTGATTCCAATAGACGAGGTCCATCAGGTTCAGAATTTCAGGTTGTTGGATGAATTTGGCCTACCAGCTGAGACACCTGCCAATGTACTAATTGTGGTACCGCGGAGTAATTAAACTGGATTATCAGAAGAACAAAAAGACCAAGCAATAACTTTATTTCAGAAGTATAAGGGATTTTCACTGTTGACAATCATGATTTAGGATGTGCTTGGGGGTGGTACATCAAGTAGACACAGGAGATCATCCTCCTATAAGGCCTTGGCCAATCTGCTGATCGCATGCAGAGGAAGACGTTGTTACTGAGGAAATTGACAAGTTGTTAGAGAAAGGGATGCTCGAACCATCCAAAAGCCATGGGCTTCGCCTGTTCTAATTGTAAAAAAGAAGGATGGCACCAACTGCATAGTAATAGACTACTGGAAACTCAATAGTATTATAAAGAAGGATTCATATCCCTTACAAAGAATCAATGATGCTCTGGACTGATTAGGGGAGCCCATTATTTTTCTGTTATGGACTTGATATCAGGTTACTGGCAAATTGAGTTACCCCTGATGGAACAAGAAAAATGCGTTGTAATCACCTCTAAAGGCCTTTTTCAACTGACGCGGATAAAAAGGGCTGTGCAGCACCCCAGCTACGTTTCAGCGAGCCATGGACACTATTCTTGGTGACCTGAAACTGTCATGTGTCCTTGTATACCTTGACAATATTAATATTTTCTCTTGAACCTTTTTGTGCATCTCGACCACCTTGAAGCAGTATTCCGCCAACTGGCTGAGGCAAACATCAAAAATTGAACCTCGAAAATGTAACTTCTCCAAGGATCAGCTTGAATACCTGGGGTTTGTGGTAGACTCTAAAGGGCTGAAACCCCAGCCAGCTAAGGTGAAGGCCATCAGCAAAATGACTAATCCCAATAGTAAGTGTGACATACAGGTATTTTTGGGAATGGTCAGTTACTACTGGCGCTTTATCCCTAATTTTAGCTGTATTGGGGGCCCTCTATTTGATTTGATAAAAAAGGATGCTGTGTTTGAATGGATGGAACGTCATCAATCTGCTTTCGATACACTCCATATGGCGTTGATCAGTGCACTGGTGTTACAGTTTCCAAACTTTGATTGGGAACTTATTGTTCAGACGGATGCATCCCTCTCCGCTGTTAGGGCTGTACTTTCCCAGAAAGATGACAAGAAAGAGGAACGTCTGGTAGTGTACTGTAGTTGAAGTCTGAACTGTCATGAGCGTAATTATACTGTGACAAAGTGGGAGTTCTTAGCAGTGATCTATGCGTATAAGCAATTAGGAGTCTATCTGCATGGGGTAAAGTTTAAAGTTGTGAAAGATCACGCATAATTACGCTTGTTGCAGAACCTCAAAGAACTTGAAGGCCGGTTGGCTTAATGGGCTCTTAAGTTGAGGGCTTATAATTTTGAGATTCTTCATCAGTCAGGAGCAAAGTATCAGAACGCTGAATGTTTATCTCAGTTACTGACTATTGCTGTGACAGCGAACCTCAGTGACAGTGATGTACAATAAGATGCTCAGCAGAAAATATGATGACGAACTGCCCAAGTAATAAAGTATTAAATGAGATGTGAACAAATACCTTCTAATGGAATGGGGAACTGTATAAGTGTATCAGTGATTCTACAGTGAATTTGCCGCGCCCCTCAGCATGACTGAGAATCATTATGAGCGCACACAAGGCAGTCGGGAATGGTGGAGTGTGTAAGACTATGGAGTTGTTACAGCCCCGGTACTATTGGGAAAGTATGAGCTTTGATGTGCTCAAAACTATTTCCTTTTGCCATCAGTATCAAGTGGAGAAGCTATTTCGCTGTATGACGTCATATCAGCTAGTGAAACCACATTTTGCTTGGCACACGGTTTCCCTCAATGTTGTTGGCCCCTTGCCAACTGGAGCAAACGTTGTAACTACATTCTTGTGGCTATTGACCACTTGACCTGGTGGATTGAAGCAAGGTCAATACGAGACTTGGGGGCAGTTACTGTGGCCAGGTTCATGATGGAATGCATTATTCAGCGGCATGGCTGTCCTCAGTTTATTCTCACTGATAACAGAACTAACTTCACCTTGTACATCCTACCCAAACTAAACAAGCTTATGGGAATCCACAGGGTTCTGATGACCCCATACCACCCTGAATCCAATGAAATGGTCAAATGGGTAAATGGAACTATGGTGACATACTACAAAAATTAGTAACGGTTTGACCTTACAATTGGAGCTCTCTCCTTTCCACCGCCATGTTAGCCTATAACATTAGTTACCATTCTTCCATGGGGAAGAGTCCCTTCCAACTACTATACAGCTGACACCCGCTCTTCTGGCGTTGCTTTATTTGTGTGTAGAAGACACCAGCAGACTGGAACCCCACCGCCATTTGACTAGCTTCACAAAAATTCAGATCAAACTGAAAACTGAAGTATATTGCTTCAGTTTAGCCAAGAAGATCAGGAATCAGGCTGATGATCAGCCACTTCATAGTGGGCTGGCACCATTCAAGAAAGGCGATATGGTTCTCTTTCACGACAAACAGATTTGGGTGGAAAAAAAACTGGTCGGTATCTGAATTGGTCCATTTGAAGTTATAGAGAAAACTGGAGTTGACGCATATATTATCAAGGATCCTGCAAGTGGTAAGATCATTAACCTAGTACATGCAAAGTTCCTCAGACCTTATAAACAATAGGATCTTACCATCCAGTCAAGAAGGGGGTAATGTCGCGATTCCAATATGACTGGACAATAATACTGGGACATCAGGGCGAAATCTGCTGAACATAGTATCAGTTACAATTATTTGAGTGCCTTGAGATAAGGCGATATTGGGATATAATGGGTTTATATTGGATCTAATGGGTTTTATTGGAACGCCTCTATATAAGGTGATAAGGCGATAAGGCAATGTTGACATTTGATGAATATAAAGTAAATCGCCTACAATTTAGGTGACAGAGGATCAGAGAATAACAAGCCAAACCTGAGGAGAATTGGCGGAATAGAATAGCCCAAGCTGTGAGAAGCAGTATCGCCTGAAGATGCTGTATATAAGTGAGAGGGGCGATTGGGAGAAGAAATTTGTTTTTAGTGTAGAAGGGATGGGACAGCGAAAGGTAGCTGTATTTATAAAAAATAAGAAAGAATCAGTTGAGGCAATTGCTCCTATTTTAAGTATATTCTTAAGTGTGGCCAAAGGATCGCAATCCCCACATTGTCTGTCTGCTGCTCAGTGGGTTTGACCTGTGCAAATAACATGACGGAACCCAATGATACATCTGAAATTATAACAGTGAGGACAAGGTCTTCTGAGTTCCACTGCTTGTGCGGGTGATCCTACCTCACTTGTCACAGCAGTGTAAGCAGCTTTGTAACCCTTATGTCACAATTAGAAAGATTATTTTATTTACTTTTCTTTATGGCTTAATCCCCTAGCTTGGCCTCTTTAATCACAGCCTTCCATTATCAGGCCCCCGCACTTGAGTTCTATAATGATATGCTCCAAGCAATTTTTAGATTGGCTTTAGATTCTGCTTCTGCTCATTAAAAAGTTTGGTCCACCCCTATGGGGACAGTGGAACAAATGTGCGAGGCTGTAACTTTCATCAACGCCTCCCTTCGCCATGCTCCTCACCTTTAAGTTGGAAACTACATGATTGGGTTGCCTAACAGAGACCTAATTCTGTTCCCAGTGTTGAACCAGTATTGGTACTGGACCCAGAGTTAGCCAATGCCCCCGCGCCTGAGTTGGTCTACCCTGGCTCATCTATCAATGAGTCAGTAAAAGCCCAGATTAAGACGCTGGTTCCCAAACCATTACTCTTCACAATTTTACATTTGAAAAAGAGCCTGACCTTTCCCCTGATTTGCTAATTATCTCTTCAATAACACCAGAAATGACTGAATCTTTGAATAAACAAAACTTCGCCTATTTTCATTAACCATGAATATTAGTATTGGAGCTCACCACATGTCCTTTGAGGCCTTGGTGGACACTGGAGCAACAGGTAATTTTATGAGTGTTGAACTGGCCCACCAGTTGGAACTTGACCTGGATTTGGGTCCTACGGTGATGGTCTCTTCATCAGCTTCCCAGCCCTTGTACCTAGTTCAACACCCAATACCTTTCTCAGTTTACCATCTTAGCTTATATGCGATCAGTTATCCACAATTCTAAATTTGGTGTTTATGGTAAATTTGGGGTGGATTGGTGGCGTCAACAACATGATAGAATTCACCTTGAGCCTAATATGTTGTCATTTGTTAATGACCAGATGAAGGGTAAGTTTCCTTTAGTGGATACTCTTACTAAGACTTAAGGTCACATTTTAATTACTTCCCTTGTTTTCCCTGAGGGCCTCCAATCAGATTTACCCGAGGCATTGATGGGATATCAAAGTATAATTGATTCTGAGAAGGCGGACCATCTCCCCTCATACTAATTTCGATTTAGGGCTTAGAACAACGGTGCAGGTGGAAAATAATAACTGTCCTTATGTACCCGCATACAGAGGAGGAGGAGGCTTCTCTTAAAGCATGGTTCAATGACATGCTTAAGAAAGGGTGGTTGTTCAAAGAGACATCACTTGTTACTTCTCCCATCTTTTTTGCCAAGAAGGCCAATGGCTCCCTTCATTTCTGCGTGATTATGGTAACCTAAATAAGATCACAGTCCTTGATACCTACCCTTTGCTGTTGGAGCAGACAATTGGTCAAAAGATTGCTAAGTTACATATGTTCTCTAAACTCATTCTTGTTAATGCCTTTAATCTAATTTGGGTGATGGAAGGTCAGGAATGGCTTACTGTAAACTGAACAAAAAGGGGTATTTTTAATTTCAAGTAATGCCATTTGGGTTAAAGAATGCACCAGCCACATTCCAAAGAATGATCAATAGTGTGCTGAATGAATTCTGATTCAAACGTGCAGTCACTTAAATCAATGACATTTTAGTACACTCCATGACTCCCAAACAACATGCAAAAGACTTGGAAGTGGTAGTGGCTGCCATGCACAAGGTGGGCCTGTTCGTCAAGCCTCTAAAATATGAATTTTATAGGGAGGAGGTTACCTTTTTGGGCAATATCGTCTTAAAAAGTCGGTACACTATTCCCCTTGACAAGTTGGACGCCATCCGCAAATGGACAAATCCATCAACCCAAAAGCAACTGAGAAGCTTTTTGGGAACTATCATTTCTGTAAAAAATTTCCCCCAGCCCTATCCCATTTAGCTGCTCCACTTCACCCACTTATGGGTAAGAATGTCCCCTTTAGTTGGACGCCTGAAGGCCATCAGTCATTTGAGTCAATTAAAGAGGTGTTATTGTCACCTCCTATCCTAAAAATGCAGACCCCTCAAAATCTTATGTCATTGCATGTGATGCCTCATTTGTTGCAGTCAGGGCTGTCCTTCTTCAGGAGCATGATGGTTTAGACATCCAGTCACCTATTTTTCCACAAGTTCTCTCATACTGAACAGTTTTGGCCATCTACAATAAGGGGTTGGCAGCCATTTCATGGGCCTTGACTCATTGGTGGTACCTCTTACAACGCACTCAGCATGAGTTAACAGTGCACACGGATCAACAAGCCCTTCTGTATTTTTTCAAGCCACAGAAGTTGGCACATTGGCAGGCTCAAACCTACAGGGATTCGTGTATTTCAACTTCAAATACGAGTTTATAAAAGGTGCGTTAAATGTACTATTTGATTTCCTCAGTCATAACCCTGCTCAGCGTCCCACTGACTCGGATGAAGTGGATCTGGTCACAGTAATTCCCTCTACTCAAATATTATCATTGTACCTCCCATGGTCACGTCAGTGGACTTAGCTCCAGATGCACCTCTTATTTCATGGGTCTTAGCAGCCCAAATGACTTGCCCTGAAGGCATGGATCTTCAGGAGCGAATGTCCCTTCTAACTCACAAACATTCCCTATATTTCTTGGCGGAGGGCCTTATTAATTTACACTCATGGGTGTAGGATCCTCCTCTTCTTAGAGCCAAGTATTTTGGGCTCATCACAACCCCCCCACAGTTGGCCATCCCGGTAATAAGAAATGTATTGACTTAAATTAAGTGTACCTACAATTGGGCGGGATTGTCAAAAGGAGTACCAGACTGGATTGCTGATTGTATTATATGTGTGTGGGCCAAGCCAGATCAATCAGGAAGAAATGGTCTTCTTTACCCTTTAAAACAGGCTGAGGGTCCATGGACAATGGTGTTCATTGATTTTATTGTTGAACTTCCCTGTTCTAACGAGTTTACTGAAGTGATGGTGGTGGTTGATCGTTTTACAAAATTTGCCCTTTTTATCCTATGTTATTCCACCATTACTTCAAAGGGAACTTACCATCTATTCATGCGGCATGTATTTTCTATGTTTGATCTCCTGCAGGAGGTTGTCAGCAACCATGGGCCCCAGTTTACAGCGCAGTTCTGGCATGTGCTTTTATTGATCTTGAAAATTGCACCCTTTTAATCCAAAGCATATCATCCCCATTCTGTTATACAAACTGAGCGAGTTAATCAGATCCTGGAACAGTACTTGCGCTGCTATGCTGCGGCTGCTCAGGTTACCTGGGCTAATGACCTTACTCTCTCCCAGTTTGTTCATAATAATAGAACGCATGACTCTATGGGATTTTCTCATATGAAGCAACCTTGGTGTGCAACCTCTCATTTTCAGTCAGTCTGTGCAAGCGGTTAGAGGTCCCAGCCACCGCAGATCATGCAGAGCACATTTGATCAGTAGTACTTGGTGTGGGAGCATATTACTAAGGCTATCAGTGACTACAAGTGGTTTGCGGATCAGAAGCATCTTCCTGCCCATGATATTATGGTGGGTTCATATGCCATGCCTGATACACATCAGTTAAAAATGAAGGTGCCCTCACATAAGTTTGCATGTAAGCATTTGGGTCCCCATTTGGTGAAGGAAGTTTTAGGTAATGGTGCTTTCTGGTTTGTTGATTTCTGGCTTAGAAGGAGGCTTGCTGGCGCTTTGTGCCTCGAATCCAACAATAAATGTGAGGGGTTTCTCTCACCACTTGTAGGAAAATAATTGAAACAAATAAATATGAAAAATGGTTAATTTTAATAGTTTTTATTGGATGCCGCGCAGGGGTAAAATTAAGCATATCCCTAATTAATTGATAAAGGTATTTAAAACGTCGAGATTTGACGTTTGTATGGCTTGGGAATTTTCAAATTTAGTAAAATGTGATTCTAGCCTATCAAAGCTCCAAAAACTCGCTTCACTTAGGCTGAACGATGAATGAGGGATTATTTTGGGGCAAGACATACCCATGGGGCAATGACTTAATAAATTTTAGCCAATCTCTTTGCTAAAAATATTGCACCTTGGGGGACCCCCGCCACTCTATAAAAGGGGGTGGACCCATGTAAGAGCTTGAATCGGACTAGATGTGGCTTGGGGCAAACCCTTTGATGGGTGCCCTGAAATAGGCCATGAGGTCAGAGGAATCTCATTTCCTGGCTTGGTGCTATTTTCCTGATTAGTATTTGTAAAAGTGTTGCCCCAATTTGTGGGGTTCCACCGAGAAACAACCAGGGTCATTTGGCCATGAAAATCATATAAATATTAAAATTGATACCTTCTGTATCACGGACTTGTAAATGTCTGATATTTTCCCTTTCTGGCCGATTATACCCCAAAAACATTCTTATCATGAAGAAGGGAGGACAAATGTCTGACATCGTCCCCCTCAAGGATGTTGTGGGAAGAATAAGGCCAAAGAAAGTGGCCATGTACCCAATTGATAGTGACTCTGGAAGCGAGGTATTTGATTGAGTACTCATCTCCTCGCTTGTATGTAATTGAAAATGGCCCTTCCCATATTGAACCAAGCTTCTCACTTCTAGAAGTGCTGCGCGGTGATATTATAATATCAAGTCAGCTACTTGGAAGGAAAAAAGAGGGGCACGGAGCTCATTAGCTGCTTCATCTTCTTTTGTGACTGTGTTAGCCAAGTTAGTCATAGCTACCGCTTGTAGTTAGATGATGTGTTGGGCCAACTTTTTCATGGCTTTCTCTGGGTCAGTTCTGTCAATAAAAATAACTTTTGCTAGTAGAGCTAGTAACCCTGGTTCTCAGCCATACAACACATGGAAAGGGGACATTTTTAGGATGTGATGATAAACTAATAAGATAGGCCATGAGGGCACAAGTGAATAAAGATCCCAGTGGAGAGGGTCTGAATTGACATTTTGCGGAGTATGAAGACCAGGGTTCCATTAACTCTTTCTATAGCACCATTTATGGATGAGTTATAAGAGGCTGAGAAGAGTAGTTGCGCTCCTATGGAGGTGGCAAGGAGCTTCACCACTCGTAATATAAATTCTTTTTCCATTATTACATAGGAGGACCTGGGGACATTCATTTCAGATGAAAATGTACATTGGTGCAAGAAGTTAGCCGTGGCTTTAGCAGTTTTTGCGGTGAGAGTTAAAGCTTCAACCCATTTGGTGAAATGATCAATACCAACTAAGATATAGCGATTGCCACCTGTAGTCTGAGGGAGAGGACCTACCACATCCAGACTTAAGGTGTGGAAAGGTTGTTGAGGCATCGTAGGTTAATATTCATATTAGGCCTTGAAGCTGGACTGTTTCTTACAGGTAGGCATACATCCAAGACTTCAGTTATGGTTTCCAAGATGCCCTCCAAGTAATACCAATCTTTCGCCCAATCATATGTTTTGTGTACTCCGCCATGCCCCATGATAGTGTAAGACTCCAAGATGATAGGAACTTGCTCTGATGGCCGGAGATAGGGACAACCAGTTAATTCCTACTTTTTTATATAGCTTCCCATTTTCCACCTTGGTGTTGTGGGAGTGTCTAGAGAGAATTTTTTGTACAGGTTCATCTTCATCAGCCCATGCATCTGGAGGTATGAGGAGATCGTGTAACCTCTCAGCTTTACTATTATCTAAGTGAAAAACAGGAAGCCGTGTCAACCCATCTACATTCATGTGGCGCATTCCTACCCAATGCTCAATAGTCATATCGTAATGCTGGAGCTTTAGAGCCCAGCGAGCCAACCGCCCCATGGGCCATTCATATTCTACAACCACTTTAGAGAGGCGTGGTCTGTGATTACTTTGAAGTGAGTCACATATAGGAATGGTGGTAGCGTTTGATAGCGAGCAGGACAGCCAAACACTCCTTCTCGGTGACGTTGTAGTTACGCTCAGCTCTATAAAGCATTTTGCTTAAGTATGAGCAGAGATGAACAACTCCATTCTCATCCAATTGAGCCAAGATAGCTCCAAAAGCGTAGTCTGAGCATCCGTGAATAACATGAAATATTTGCTGTAGTCAAGATGGCGGAGTATTGGTCTTTTTTGAAGTAACGCCTTCAGGGTCTCAAAGGCGGATTTTTGTTCAGCACCCCAATGGAATGGGGGTATTCTTAGCTAAGAGGCGGACGAGGAACTCACTGGGATGAGAGAACTTTGGGATAAATTGATGGTAATACACCATCATACCCAAGAATACCTAAATGTCGTGAAGGGTTTTGGCGCAGGCATCTTGGATAATGCTTTAATTTTATCTTGAGGAGATAAATTCCATCTTGTGAGATGGCGTGCCCAGAAATCCAGCTTCTTCTGGGAAAAGGTACACTTGGAGGGCTTTAGTTTGATATTAGATGCCCGCAAGCATTGAAACACCTCCTTTAGATGTTCAAAGTGTTCATTGAAAGTTTTAGAGAAAACTATAATATCATTGAATAGATGATGGCGCAGCTTAATTTTAAATTCTGCAAGATATGAACCATTGCTCTCTGGAAAGTGGAGGGCGCGTTGCACAACCCTTGCGTAGTCAGGTAGGTTGGAAAGACCCTCATCTCAATTAAGAGCTCATTTCTCCTGTATTTTTATGGAAAGGTCCATTTGCCAATAACCGCTAGCCAGGCCCATGGCGGAGAAGTACTTAGACCCAGAGAGTTGGGCCAAAGCATCATCAATCCGAGTGATAGGGTAACTATCCTTCTTAGTGAGGTTGTTTAATTTGTGGTAGTCCATCACTACCTGATGCCTCCATTTTCTTCTTTATTAATAAAAGTGGGGATGACCAAGGGCTTTGGGAAGGCACTAGAAACCCAGCATCCAGAAGCTGTTTGAGCTCCATCCGCATATGTAGCTCCTCAACTTTGAATTTGTGGTAGGGTTTGGAGCAGATAGGCTGAGCATCACTAACATCAATGATATGAGTCTTGCCCTTCAAGTGCCCATAGTCAGTGTCAGTTTTGGGAGAAGATGTCACTGTAGGATTTGAGTTAGGTATGGACTTTCTTCAGCTCAGCTAGAGTCAGTTCATCGGAGATATGAACATAAGGTAGGGTGCATATGGATTGATCGGTGGGTAAGCCCATGTCTTCCATAGACCCAATAAATTGGACTTGCTTGATGTTCATAATGGGTAGCAGTAAGCCTCTTCCGATTTCTAGATGCTTTTTTATCATCCATATAAATCTTGGTGAGAATCCCTAGCAAAAGGTTAATAGGCCGCTGATAGGCAGGGTCTAACACGCCTGGCAAAACTCTGGGCTCTAAAAAACCAACTCCCTATATGATAATGGTGTGAAGTGGGCAATTGTGTAGGATTTGCATGGTAATCTTCGTGTCCACTACCATTAGTTCCCGAGCCTTAATGACCACCACCTCAGAAGCATAGAAAGGAATATCCTTCATGGCGTCCACTGAGGGAGGAAAAAGTTTGATATGCCTTCCCGCCGTGGTGTAATTCAGGGATAAATCAGAATAAGGATACTCAACGGTCAAACGTAATCCTTTTTATTAAGCTCATCATTAGACAGAATCAGAGGAACCTCCTAGCTATACAAGGAAAGATAGCCTTGCTTCATATTTTTAACACCTTCATACCACAGAATAAATGGGTTTCAATGAAAAAATTGTAGGTGTTATTGGTCAATTCCACTGCTGGAGCTGACAAGAGGAGCTTTCTCAAAACTAATTGGCAGAGAAGAATAGGCTCCAATAGTATGAGTATTGTTTGTGCCCAAAGTTCCAAACTATTGAGTGTAGTCAAGGTCAGGGGCCAGCTTTATTTTCTTAATGAGTTTGGTTGACATAACGTTCACCAAGGACCCAGTGTCAAGGATAGCTTTAAACCGCCATCCATTTATGACGACCTCCACTTTAGTTTAAGTACTACCAAGGAGGGGGGAAGAGTGAGGACCTCTTTTAAAATGAAAAACTGAAGGCCAGTCGTTTGGCCGTTTCAGGGTATTTCTCCTGGATAGTATGCAGGGTATGGATGTTTTGGGTAGGTCAGAGAAATGTGGCAATGAGCTGGTCAGCGTCACTGGCAGTGTCAATAATCTCAATACCCCTTATCACTTTCCAAAGATAAGTGTGACGAGGGATCATAGCCCAATTTACTCTCTCTGGGTTCAATCAATCAGGTACTCCCACTGCACCTGGGGCTCCTAAAACGTAAGAACCAACATCTTTATCACCCCTCAACCTCAGACTTGTCGTCAGAGGGTGTCAGACATTCACCTTCTCGACTTAGGAGAAAGAATGTTGGAGGTAAGAGTGCTCCCAAATCTGCTACCATGATTGGCCCCTCTCCTGCCCAATCTTCAAATAATATTGTGGTTATTAACGATATGAGTACAAATGGAAAAAAGACCTTGGTGGATTCTTGGTGGAATCCTGACTATTGGAAAAATAAGGTTTATAACCATAGTTGGCGTAATAAGGTAAGAACGGATAATAGGAATTCTCTGACTTCTTGGCCAAATTTGAGGTGTTTGTTACCACACAAATCTGGACACCTCCGAGATGTGAAGATTTTACCTGACAATGATAGGGTAAAAATTAACAAATCATTACCACACGAGTCTGACCACCACCAAGGTGAGAAGATTTTACTCACTGGTGATTGGATACAATACATCAAATCATTACCATATGGGTCAGTTTTGCCTCAAAAAATTTTATCTTCAGTCTAATAGGCCAAAAACCTATATTCCCTAATTTGGATGACTCAGCTAAATATACTTTAGCTTTGAAAACCTATGGTCTCAAAATTTGAATGAGCTTAAATATGAAATACTAGTATCGAGAAAAGGACCTTTCTTAGTTTGGCCCTGCTTAAACAATAAAAAACATAAAAACTTTAACAAAGCGTTATTCATTACTTTTATTTATAAAGTAAATTTCTCATTTTAACAAAGAATTTTGTGGCATCCGTCACTGGATCCCACAAAATGGTGCTCACTACAGGTGTCTATCCTGAATACTTTGATAAAGTATTAAAAAGCAATGGAGACTGTAAACGTGAGCAGCTCTCCTGAATCACGATTAGTTGCTCTCAAGAAGCAACTAGCCAGTTTTTTTTCCCGTCTCAAAAGCTAGAGCAACGGCCTATTAAACCGTTGGGAGTGAGGCCACCTATGCCTATCCTCTCTGAAAAACCTGCTTCTTTGGCGCAATGTAAAGTGGAGATCCCTACTTAGGGTTCTATTTCAACTCAGCCAACAAGTGCGCGCCCTAAGGGTATATCCTCCAGAACTATTGGGGTTGTGAAAATGCTGGTTAAAGCGAAGCTAAATACCCAACCCAACATGCTGTCTTCCCTATTTTAATTTTAGCCTTGCCCATGGTTAAGAATACTGCTGAGGCCGACTCTGAGGGGGGTTACGATGATGTTGGGTACTACTTATTGGGAGCTCCCGTGGAAGTGGAGGTCCCTGATCGCCTAAACGCTGAAGGAGTAGATGAAACCACCATACCTGAGTATACTTACCTCCGCCAAGTTATAGGTTGTATGGAAACTATTGACACAGCCAGCGATGCTGATCAGCTCCTATCGAGTCTAATTCGCCCTTTGCAGCGAAAGCATACCATGCATTCTATTCTGGAGACTCAC